>JAJQKJ010000844.1:0-243789 GCA_029574335.1 Rana kukunoris
ATAACTATATGTGCTGCCATTTCTGAGAATGGTGTGGCCACTCACACATGCCCAGTCTTGGCCCATACAAATACAAAGAAGGTCCTCATCTTCTTGGCCGCTTCTCATTTTGGATTTGATCCCACAAATATATCATCGTAAGGACTCATGTACCACATTTCCACCGTGGCTCCCTTAATCAGAGCCTGGTTCACACAACCACAGCCGTGGTCATCGCTTCCAAGGATAGATATTGTGTCCTACTCACCTAACTCTCCTTTCCTCAATCCTATTGAGGGAGTTTTTCTGCGCTTCGTTGGAGGTGGAGTGTGTATGAGCCATCAGGCTCAAGATCAGAGGTCCCTGCTCCATGCCATAGACGCTCTGCCCTGTGAGAATATTACAGGAGATCAGTGTAGGCGATGGTTGCGACATCTCCCTCGTTTCTTCCCTCGTTGCATCGCAAGGGAGGATATACGCTGCAATGTTGATGGGAATCTGTGGCCAGACAGACAGCAGCGTGTGGATGGGCAGGAGGGTGAGGGCAGTACCCAGGAGAGGGAGGGTGAGGACAGCGACCAGTGAAGAGATGTTAGGGCTCTTTCACACAGGTGGCCTGTTCTGGTCCGCCTGCCAGTTTTTTAGGTGGACCTGAATGGGCGCTCCGTGCTCCTCTATGGAGTCGCGGATGTCAGCGGTGACATGCCCGCTGACATCCGACCCGCTCCGATCCGCCAAAGTGTGACGGAGGAAAAACCTACTTTTCCATCCGTCTGGCGGATCGGGTGAACACGGACAGACAGTCCGTGTTCATCCGATCCCCCCCATAGGGGAGAGCAGAGAGCTGACAGGGCAGTCCCTGCACAGTGTGCGAGGACCTCCCTGTCATCCGGCGGCTCAGCGGGGATCAACGGAGCGATCCTCGCTGAGCAAGTGGAGGTTCACGGGGCGGATCATTGCTGATCCGCCCCGTGTGAAAGGGGCCTTACAGTAGTTGTGAAACTCAAGCTTTATTTACAGCATTGTAGGCTACATTTAATTGTCCTTGTTTTTTGTTTGTGTGCTTATATTTCCGTATATTATGCTGTATACGTTTTCTTTTTAGTCTCATGTATGGAAGTTACTTTGTGTGTGAATGATAATGGTTACAATACTGTAAAGTAATTTTTCCTTGGCAGTATGAGTGCAATGTGTGATGTCAAACCTTGGAGGCTATTCTTACCCTAAAATCTTTTCTTTTTTTTTTCCGTTTTATACACAATTGTATTCAGTTAGCTAGACAAAAACTGTACAGTAACCATTGTCAATGAAGGACTGGGCTAAGACTGAAAGGTGGACATGAGGGATATTTCAATGGTTCTCTGCCATAGAGATAAAACATCTGAACATTTTGACTTGCAGTGCTTACACAATGCCAGAGGGATGATGCATTTTGGGGGCACTGACTTTAGTTTTGGCACTAACTTAGTTTTGACACATGAGTGAACTGTTTTGGGAAAGATATGAGGTTTTGAAGGTGAACCATGGTGTTGTGCCGAACCATCCAGGTTATTTTGGCAAAAGCACCAAGAGAGCTGAGAATGTCTGGTCTGTTTCAAGAAATGAGCCAAAGCAATTGAGAAGAATCTTTGCCTCTTTGGAGGCACTGACTCTTTATATGGGAAAGGAATATGGGAATATGACTCTTTATATGGGAAAGGAATAGGGTTTGAAGCATGAAGTGGAACAGTTTTGGGAAAGATATGAGCTTTGCAAGTGAATTATAGTGTTGTGCTGAACTGTAAGACTGTTTTGCCAAAGTCAAAACAATAGAGAAAAACTGTGACTAGACCTACACAGCAGGAAAGAATAGGAGGGTTAGTGCTTAGCTCTATTAGTACATTTCATCTTGATCTGTTGAGTTCTGTAAAAAATGGGTTTCTTTCAACACAAAAGATCAGTATAGACAGCGAAACATGTGGAAATCAACTTAAAGCACCACCTGCTGGCAGAGAGTGAGAATAAAAATATTAACGTGAAACATGGTCAGAAAAGTTTGTTTTTATGTGGACCTGTGTTTTGTAATTGTGGATAAAGTCTGGAAGAAAAAAACAATTCTGTTAAGTTTGTATTGCTATTTTTTTTCCTCCATAAAGAGGTTTACTCTTTCTGTGTGGTCAACTGGGCAGGCGTGTGGAAGGGCACTCTCCAACATGAGCACATGCAGCAATAAAATCACTTTATTTTAGTTGCAAGGATTAGAACACCTTATCAGAAGGGTTTTCTCTCTTTGGAAAAGAAAGCAAGGAGACATTGGTGATTACCTGTGGTTTTTAGGAAAGCGGCTACATAGTGTTGATAGGTACCCGCCCAGGCGATCTGAGCAGACATTTGCCCTCCCTTGCTTTGCACACAGCCTTCTGGGACAGGTCACAGGTCCCAGAAAGCTGCGGGATCATTCACAAAGCACAGCGCGATTCACACATGTGCAGTGGGAGGCCGGATTTGAACACACAAGGAGTCACTGCCAGCTTCCCACAGCAAACAAGCCAGCGCTAGGGACCCGAAGACCGACAAAAAAAAAACACCCAAGTAAGAACGGAGCTGGACCCCTGAATAGTAGTCTCCTATTATTAACCGCTTGCCGACCGCCCGCCGTCATATTACTGCGAGACGGCGGCACTCCTGGGCGAGAGCCCGTAGCCAAGCGTCCCCGCTCGCGCGCGTGCCCCGGCGGGTATGATCACCGCCGGGCACCCGCGATTGCCCGTTACAGAGCAGGGAACGGGAGCTGTGTGTGTAAACACATAGCTCTCGTTCCTGTCAGCGGGGGAAACGCTGATTTTCTGTTCATACAATGTATGAACAGAAGATCAGTAATTTCCCCTAGTGAGGCCACCCCCCCATACAGTCAGAACACACCCAGGAACACACGTAACCCCTTCCCTGCCCCCTAGTGTTAACCCATTCACTGCCAATGGCATTTTTATAGTAATACAATGCATTTTTATAGCATTGATCGCTATAAAAATGCCAATGGTCCCAAAAATGTGTCAAAAGTGTCTGAAGTGCCTGCCATAATGTCGCGGTACTGAAAAAAAATGCTGATCGCTGCCATTACTAGTAAAAAAAACAATATTAATAAAAATGCCATAAAACGACCCCCTATTTTGTAAACGCTATAACTTTTGCGCAAACCAATCAATAAACGCTTATTGCGATTTTTTTTTTTTTTTTTTTACGAAAAATATGTAGAAGAATACGTATCGGCCTAAACTGAGGAAACAAAATGTTTTTTTATATATTTTTGGGGAATATTTATTATAGCAAAAAGTAAAAAATATTGAATTTTTTCAAAATTGTCGCTCTATTTTTGTTTATAGCGCAAAAAATAAAAACCGCAGAGATGATCAAATACCACCAAAAGAAAGCTCTATTTGTGGGAAAAAAAGGACGACAATTTTGTTTGGGAGCCACGTCGCACGACCGCGCAATTGTCAGTTAAAGCGACGCAGTGCCGAATCACAAAAAGTGCTCTGGTCATTGGACAGCAATACTGTATGGTCCGGGGCTAAAGTGGTTAAAACTATTGTAGTAGGGTCTCCCAGCATACTGCACTGTGCTATGCAAGCAAATTAAATGTACTACTATCATTCAGATCTATAATCCACCTAGACACTTTTAAAACTAGGGATTTTTTAAAGGAGTGCATTGTCTTTACACAAGCTAGAGACATTGTAAAAATAGCATTTAGGATGCAAATGTTTACATATTAGTTCCACAAAGCAAATAACATTGACATGATAGTGAAAATGTGGGTCTTTCCTATTCTGCCATGGAAATCCAGACAAATTGATGCATATGAAGCAACATTTACAAGACAGACATTCGTTATTATGGTTCAGCATTGCAAGAACAAAATGGAAAATCAAAAAAGGAAGATCCTAAATGCAAAGTGGATTTTTCTGTTGAATACAATACAAACATTTCCTAGCACTCATACCAGCTAGTTAGCAAAATAAAAAATTCTACACTGTTTCAACAATTTGCTTTAAAAAGACAATGGGCCAGATTCAGGTAGAGTTAGGCTGGAGTATCAGTGATACTCCAGCCTAACTCTCACTTTGAGCTGGCGTTTCTGTTTTCTGTAAGCAGAAAACAAGAAACGCTGGGTTGGAGTTCCTATACGAGCGGCGTAATTGTATTTCGCCGTCGTATCGGAACTGCAATTTTAAAAATGGCGTTCCCGCTGATTAACACCAAGAATATGTTAATCAGCGAGAATTGGCAATTCACGTTCGTATTCGGGCCCGACGCAGTGACTTTCCGACGTTTCCGTAAGAGATACGTGGCGTAAAGACAAACCAACCCCCTAGTGGAGTATCCTATGTTAAGTAGGGCCGTCGTCATCACATCGAATTTAAAAATTTTCGCGTCGTTTGCGTAAAACGTCCGTGAATGGGGATTGACGTCAATGACGTTCACTGACAGAATTTGGAGCATGCGCACTGACAGTCGACGCATGCGCAGTACGTTCGCCGCGGGATCGCGCCTAGTTTAAATAATACACGCCCCCTACCAGCCCAATTTGAATTCCGCCGGCTCATTTTCGCTACGCCGCCGCCAACTTTAGGAGCAAGTGCTTTGTGAATAACAGTACTTGCTCCTAAAGTTTTCGGCGGAGTAACGTAAATGAGAAACGTTACTCCAAAATAAAGATTCGCCCATCTACCAGAATCTGGCCCAATGGATCTTGTTGCATACATTTGCAACTACTGTATATAGAGAAGCTAAGCTGCCTTGCCATAACCCCTAATTGAAGTGTAGTTCCTAACTCTAGTCTAACAGAGCTCCTATCTTGGGACTTATATAGCAATGAATAAATTGAGGACAGACATGCTTGGAGGTAGCCTATTCCACCTCAAAGGGGCAAAGGCACAACAGAAGTCTAGCAGAACACAAAGGCTGTACAAGATCTCTAGGCTATTCCCATGAAAGAAAAACCTACTATACTTACCTCATTAAAGGTATGTCAGAAGTTACTACCTTTCTTCACTTTGATTTAAATGTGAAAAACGCTATAGTGTTTGTGTATGTCATATTTGGTGTGTAGCTATTTCCTACTAGTCAAAGGGCAACATTTACATCTGATATATAAATGTATTATGCATAGCCAGGCAGTAAAAAAAGCAAAATTCCTGGTTCAGCTATACATAGTTTCCAGTATCTGCATTCCACCTTCAACCTTTCTCATTGGATAATAAATCAGGTTTGTCATACAGACACAGTAATCAAAAAGGTGAAGCAAACCTAAACAACAAAACTAAATAATCTATTGCCTGGTGATGATATGTATGAAATGGAAATACACACAGTATGTACTGTATTTACAGTGAATCCGGAAAGTATTCACAGTGCTTCACTTTTTCCACATTTTGTTATGTTGCAGCCTTATTCCAAAATTGATTACATTCATTATTTTCCTTACAATGCTACAAACAATACCCCATAATGACAACATGAAAGATATTTGTTTAACATTTTTGATAGTTTAGTAAAAATAAAAAAATGAAAGCAATCCCATGTACATAAGTATTCACAGCCTTTGCTCAATACATTGTTGAAGCACATTTGGCACCAATTACAGCCTCAAGTATTTTTGAGTATGATCTATTTTTGGGTCTTTCCCTCGATCCTGACTAGTCTTTCAGTTCCTGCCACTAAAAAAAATCCCTGCAGCATGATGCTGCCACCACCATGCTTCACTGTAGGGATGGTATTGGCCAGGAGATGAATGGTGCCTGGTTTCCTCCAAACATTAGGCTTGCCATTCAGGCCAAAAAGCTTAATCTGTGTTTCATCAGACCAAAGAATTTTGTTTCTCGTGATCTGAGCGTACTTCTGGTGCCTTTTGGCAAACTCAAGATGGGCTTCTACTGAGGAGTGGTTTCTGTCTGGCTACTCTACCATACAGGCTTGATATCGCTGACTAAGGCCCTTCTCACTTCGTTTGACCAGGCAGCCCACTCTAGGAAGAGTCCCGATGGTTCCAAATTCTCCCCCATTTATGGTTGATGGAGGCCACTGTGCTCATTGGGGCCTTCAATGCTGCAGACATTTTTCTCTACCCTTCCCCAGATCTGTGCCTTGATACAATCCTGTCTCAGAGGTCCACAGACAATTCCTTGGACTTCCTGGCTTGGGTTTAGTTCTGAAATGCCCTGTTAACTGTGAGACCTTATATAGAGAGGTTTGTGCCTTTCCAAATCGTGTCCAATCAACTGAGTTTAACACAGATGGACTCCAATCAAGTTGTAGAAACATCTCAAAGATGATCAGTTAGGAAACAGGATGCTCCTGAGCTCAATTTTGAGTGTAATGGCAAAGGCTGTGAATACTTAGGTGCGTGGGATTTTTTATTTTAAATACATTTGCAAAGATTTCAAACAAACTTCTTTCACATTGTCATTATGGGGGTATTGTTTGTAGAATGTTGAGAAAAATAATGAATATAATCCATTATGGAATACAGCTGTAACATAACAAAATGTGTAAAAAGTGAAGCGCTATGAATAATTTCCAGATTCACTGTATAAAGGTTATAGCTAATTGGTTTCAGTGGGTTTCTGCAATCTGCCATTACTATTTGAATTGCCATGTTGAATATTACCATTGGCAGCCCTCCCATAAAGGGGGCTGCGCTCCTAATCTGCCTTGCCCCTAATCTATATGCAGGGTGTCGGATGCATGGATTTCGATGGGTTGTTTTTTTTAAGCACATGATCAGAGCCTGAGGCTATAATTGGCTTAAAAAAAGGGTGGGCTAGGGGTGCAGTGCACTGCGCCCTGAGCCCACCCAGGTGTGTCAATAGTGACCTAATATTTGCTATTGTCTTCCTGATTCTCCTCCTGGAGAAGCAGGTCCTGAGGCACGATTGGCCTGGGAGTCTTAGGACTCCCTGGCCAATCAGGTCTCAGGACACACATCCTGTTTGGCCAGGAGGAGAAGCTCTTTCTTCCCCTGCCTCCTAAGGTAAGGCCTCTGATCGGCTTCTTCCTGTCTGTCTACCGTGTGGGGGGTGGTCGATCGCCACATTCCAGCCGTCTCCCAGGGGGTGGGGGGGTTAATCGCCGCCTTCCCATCCACCTCCGGCTGGAGAAGCATGACCCCCACAAAATATTGAGCGCAGGCCGCCACTGGATAATACTGTAAATATTCTCAATTGCCCCTACAACCCAGAGGGATCAAGGAGTCACAGATGCTGGATACATTTCTTACAAAATTAACACAGTTACTGTATATGCATCATGCTCTAGTAAGTGAATTGTTATGTTTATGACACATTTACTAATTGCCTGATATTACATTCTGTCAGCTTCCTATAAAAGTAAACAACTGTGAATATGATGAATTGCACAATGCTTCTTTCTACACTCTCAGTTTTGTCAGCAACAAAATATTCCACATAAAATTGCAATTGTTTTTTCCATTGCCCTTTTGGATTGTTTCTTAACACTTGCCTTAAATGCTGGATACATTTTCATAGATCGTTTTTAAACATTATAAGACAGTATGACAGCTTTAGCAAATAAAATGCAGTCTTGGTAGTTTATAAAGGTAATACAATATTCTGTAGTTTAGCTCTATGATAGAGATTTTGACAACTTCATATTTTATACTATAAATAAAAAAATATACATACAGGTAACCCCATTTGAGGTACAACAAAAGCTTCTTAAAGGGGTGTTTTTTGCTAAATCAAATTCCAGGTTGTTATATATGTTACACACCTTTTCTTTTGCCAGGGTTGGATTCTACACACCCAACTTAAGGTGTCATCTAGGGTGGCAGAGCCGCCAGGGGTTTCACATGCCATGTTGCTGATTTTCAGGTGCACTTTGCACCTGAAAGTTGCAATTATTGATCTTTACCACAAATACTGGACGCTTTTATCCCCTTCCTGCCCATGCCAATTTTCTTAAGGGCCCTAAAATGCCAAGAGAGTACAAACACCCCCCAATTGACCCCTTTTTATGAAAGTAAACAGTACAAGGTATTTAGTAAGTATTTTAGGGCATGGTGAGTTTTTTAAAGTTGTAATTTTTGGTCACAATTTTTGGGGTAAAATGTTTTTGTGACACAGAACTGCATTATTTTAACTCACAATTGTTTGGTTGTGCGACATTGTATCCAAGTAAGTAGAGCTTTTTTTTGGTGGTATTTTATCACCTCTGCATTTTTTATTTGTGGCGCTAGAAACAGAACGACTGACAATTTGGAAAATAAAACAAATATTTTTTTACTTCCTGCTCTAAAACCAATCCAATATATATATTTTTTTTAAATCGAATTTCTTCATCAATTTAGGCCAATAATGAAAAGTGAAAACAGGGGTGCTAGAAATAATATGTCATGCATAAATACATATAAATCTGAAGTAATGCCAACATTAGGCAAACCAACTATATAAATAAGTGAGCAAGTGAACTAAAAATAGTGTCAGACACCATTAGTGGACTGACATATAAAGTGCATTTACATAATATCCATAGAAGCTTGAAAGAAAAGTGTTGTCAGTGTAACGGTTTCCACCTCCACCGGGTTTGAAATTCACCCCAAACATGCACAAAAAATGGCTCCTTACCACAAGGTGTTAACCTTTTTAATTAAAAAGAGGTCAAATACAGCTTAGTCACAGAGATCAAAATTCCATGCGGGCTCTACCTTCACTTATTCCCAGTCCAGCTCCAGATCTCACAATACCCAACAGAGAAAGAGGGAGACCACCATAGTATAATACCATTTTATTAAAAGGAGAATAAAATTATAACATCGCCGAGTGGCCTCTTACTTTTGTTGGTGCCTTGATCCTGGCACTGAGGCTACCGAGCGTTGCAATGTTAATGAGGAGTGTTCCTATGTGTTTTTTTTAAGATCAGTACCCCTCCAATGGCTACTCACCCTATTTATGCCATAAAAGATAAGCTGGCGTTGATCCTTATTATGGCATTCTTCAAAATGCCTTAAAACGCTGTGATTGGGGAAGCCCTTGATAATATTCGCCACATGTTCATTGATCCTCACTTTTAGTTCTCTAGTAGTATGCCCTACATATTGTAATTTACAAGGACATTCCAAAACGTACGTTACGTATTTAGAGTCACAAGTAATGATGGGCTTGATAGTAAATTCTTGTCTGGTGACATGAGAAATAAATGTACTCTTTTATTTTTTCCTTTGGTCCTGGGAAAAAAGAAACTCACCAATTATACATTCATTATATATGAAATTCTTTAGCCCCTTGCCAGTTGCCACAAAGTTGAGGGCTTTAGCTTTTCTTTAGGAGTACTCTTTGGCCTTGTACACGCGATGTAATTTTTCCGGTCGGAAACATCCGACGGATATTTCCCAGCGGACAAGGCAAATTTGTCCGTTGGTCTGATGAGCGTACACACCATCGGACAGAAATCCCAGCGGACCTGAACGCGGGCACGTAAACCACGTACAACGTCACTATAAAGGGGAATGCCAAAGCCTACGGCGCCGCCCTCTGTTCCATGTTTGCTAGTTCCGTGTTAGTGAAGGTTTGGTTAGAGCCGATTCGTGCTCTTCAGTCTCCGCGCTTAACAGGTCGTATTTTCAGGTTCAGTGTGTGCTTGTGGGCTCGTATTTGTCATTCAGTGTCGGCGTGCGCGGCGTTTCTGCTTTGCAGTGCCGTCCTGTACGGTCGTATCTGTTTGACGTGCGATCTTTGCAGGTATTGCTGTATTTGGGGGTGCTTTCTGTTTGAGTGTGTTCTTGACTGACCAGCCGGCCGGTTTGAAGCCATGATGGAGCAGCAGCGCAACTTTTCACGAGTTCGTGCTGTTTATGGGTTTTGTTCTGGAGTCTGTGTGCATTCCAGTGATTTGGACAGGAACAGAAGGAGGAGGAGTTCCTGGGCCAAGAATTGGTTGCGGCAGCGTAACCGATTCTCTCATATGTCTCTGCTTAGGGAGATCCGGGAGAATAATCCTGATGACTTCAGGAACTTTCTCCGTATGACGGACCCCGTTTTCCACCGTCTGCTGGATCTCCTGTCCCCCTATATCGCGAGGCAGGACACTGATGCGCCAAGCCATTCCGGCTGAGCAGAGGCTTATTGCCACGTTTCGGTACCTGGCGACTGGGAGGAGCCTGCAGGACCTCAAGTTCTCAACAGGCATCTCTCCCCAGGCGCTTGGGGTCATCATACCGGAAACGTGTTCTGCCATCATACAAGTGATGCAGGAGGAGTTTATTACGGTAAGTTTCCTCCTTTAACATCACAATCTGTGTCTTTAATAATGTATGCCAATTTTAGAAACTTTTTTTGTTGGTTTTCCTAATTGCCATGATTGTAATATGCTGTGTGCTGAATGTTCCCTTTTCTCCCCATGCATGTTAAGCTTTCCAGGTTAATTTTGTTTGGCCTACCTGCATATTTTTACCTTCAACACTACTAACCTATCCAGCATCATCTTCTAGGGACAAACACACCTTTTTTTGGTTTTGGCTCTCTTTTTTTTTTATCCTGTTCCATTGTAGTTCAACTCCCCCCCCCCCCCCCCCCCCCCTAAAAAAAGTTTATTGCCCCATCAGCGGGATGTGTAGTCTGATAATAATTGGCTCTGGATTTGTTGCCCTAAATACTCACTACACACTAATATTTAGAAATGTTAATACTGTATTGTTCAAGATGATGTTTTTTACTTGTGTTTGCAATGTTGTTTATGTGCCAAAGTGCTAATTTTGTTTTTGCTTTTGTCCCCACAGTTTCCCTCCACGCCACAGGAATGGCCGACCGTGGCTGCCCACTTTGCCCAGCGTTGTGATTTTCCAAACTGCGGAGGGGCAATTGATGGGAAGCACGTCCGCATAGTGCCGCCACCTCTTTCGGGGTCGTACTATTATAACTACAGAGGTTTTCATAGTATCGTGTTACTGATGGCGGTGGTGTCGGCAGACTACGAATTTTTGTATGTGGACGTGGGGAAGAATGGCCGGCTGTCTGATGGGGGAGTGTTCGCGCGGACCGAATTTTACAGGCGTCTACAAACTGGTGGTCTTGAACTGCCACCGGATGAAGACAATGTGGAAGGACTTCCATTTGTTTTTTTAGCGGACGAGGCTTTCGGGCTTGGACCTCACCTCATGCGGCCTTTTCCCCAGAGGACCCTCACCCCGGAGAAGAGGGTCTTCAATTTCCGGCTGGCCAGGGCCCGGAGGGTAGTCGAGAATGCCTTTGGGATACTCGCCAGCCGGTTCCGCCTGTTTAATATTCCAAAGAACTAATAAATAATTTGACCATTGGACTTTATTCAGTTGTTTGTCATTATTGCTTTTTCTCTTTTGATCTGTCTTCCAGGTTCTGAAACTAGTGCACTTCTTGTGCCCAATTTAGTTAGCAGGTTTTAGTAAATACACACAATTGCACATTCTAGTCACTCTTCTACAAACTGGGTATTGAGCCTACCAATAAGAAGCCACTGCTTTTTGCGTTTTTTTAAGGAAACATTTATTTTATTTTTAATTTGGTGTTTTTCCCAAAATCTTTGGCTTTTCTTAGAAAAATTTGTTAGAAATGATTTATTTCTTCAAAATTTTTTTTTGGGTTTTGACAAACATATGTAACAATGGAACTTACAAAGTTCAACATTTTATTTAGCATACCAAACCCAGGCGACATGGTCTTATGTCACCCCGGAATCCGCCAAAATTTGAGGATGCACACATGCTGTGTGTGTGATGGGCCAAATGGTGAATTCTCGTCTGAGATCCCATGCCAAATGTTCACATGTGCTATCTGCCATCATGGGTGATCAATGTATGTGGTTTGTGGGTGCAACCCCTTTCTCTCACCTACTTGATAAGCGAGGAAGGGGTTGCACCCACAAAGCACAGACAATCGATGCACTGTGATGGCTGATAGCACATGTGAACACACACTGGGGTTTATTTACTAAACAGTGCAAACTCAGGCTTATTTCTGCATATAAGCCAATCAGCTTCTAAATTTAGCTTATTCAATTAAGCTTTTGCATCTAAACATGGAAGCTGATTGGTTTATATGCCAAGTGAGGCTGCTTTTGCACGTTATAGCTTTACTAAATAAACCCAAGTGTGTGTGTATCCTCAAATTTTGGCGTATTTTAATGTAAAAATATACAACATCTTTGAGAGTGGAGTGTTTGGGGGTGAGGGCAGGGGGGGGCAGGGGGGGGGCAGATGGGGGGGATAGTCTTCTATATACGTCCCAAAATATCTAGCATCACCACCATCCTTTCCCTCATATTGGCCAGCTCCGTGCTGCACTCCATTATCTGCTGTATTAGGATTTGTGCACTTGCACGAGAAAAATTAGGAGCAACAGATGTGCTAATCCCATCTTCATCCCCTAAAAATTACAAAATCAAAAAAATACATTGTAAGTAAGGTGCAGGCCTATCTACATCTCTTTTTCCCTGCAAAGCTGGGGTGTCACTGACCTGTTGTACTGAGAAGTTCAACATCTTCTACAACTTCTCCTTCTTCAACTTCTCCTTCCTCCACCAATCCGCCTTCCTCCACCAATCCGCCTTCCTCCTCTCCTTCTTCATCATCCTCCTCCTCCACATTTTTTGTTGCCGTTTTGGAGACAGTGTGGGCCTCCCTGACTCCTCATAGCGCTGTCCTCTTCTTTCCCCTAAAAACCAACAAAAAAAAGGAAACTCATCAGCAACCAGATATTTTTGGAGGGCCTAATTTGCAAACATTGCTTAGAAGTGGCGTTACAATTGTAGTTTTGGGCTTATTCCAGCAAAAACCATATTCTTTTTTTTTTGGTAGATGACTTCTCCCAAGCTGTGATATAATGAGCCTTTTTGGTGAAGTGACACACATGGCTGGCCTCCTGAATAAGTAGTTTTTGGAGTCCCTTCACCAAAAGTACAAATTAGTATTTTATGGGGGGAGACACAGGTTCTCTAAATTACAGATGTGAAAACAGCTGCTTATTAGGTTATCTCATCACTGTGTGAATGAATGAATCCTGTTTGCCTTTTAAAATCAACTTAGTTTGCACAAACACATCATATTTTCCACATTGTTTCTATAAACAATGTTTTTCGCCAAATAGCCACGTCCAGGTGTGATGTTCCTGGACCCGCGGATTTTGGTGAAACTAGGTGATGGAACGATGTTGCCTACGATCGTGGCAAGTCATCGGATTTATTAGACAAACATTACTAATTTTACAATGCAGGGGTTCAAAAATACAAGCAGGCCAACGAGGCAGATGGCGAAATAGACATGGCAAAACATTTAAAAAAAACAATAGGCACTCCAAAGACATTTTAAAGTACTTACTTTTTTCTATGATTTTCTTGATTTTGCGATACTGCTCTGGCTCGCGCAGTTTTAAGTCGGACCAGCGTTTCCGGAGCTGCTCTTTTGACCTGGTGACCCCAAACATCTCATAAAGTTTCCTCGCCGCCTTATCCATAATTTTGGACTTCCTCCGGTTAGGGGTGCTGTATGGCCCATGCTCACCATCATAGTCCTTCCGTCGCAGGATGGACACCATCTCCACCATCTCTTGTAGAGACATGTTTGTGGCCTTGTATCGTTTTGGCCTGGATCTGGACGTTCCGGCCTCTGTCCCTTCCAGATCCCGATCAGAGGCTAATGTGCGCTTGTGTGACATCGCCATATTTTCCAATCTACATTGCATAGGGGCGTGGAAAACAGGAATTGGTACGTCATGGGCGGAGACGAGGGCGGCGCTTCTTGATTGCGTGGTGATATAATGGAAACGACGTGATTACGTAGGTTACGCAGAGATTACTCAAGCAGAAACGAGGAGAGAGAGAGACCAAGGTAAATGAAAACATCGGATCAGAGGCCTAGAATTTGAACAGCCATGGGGGATGGGGCTTTTCAATGTTGTTTGCACCCTTTTTGTGCTACTGTTATTTAGGTATTTTGGGGCCCACAATAAAATTTAGAGAGCCAAGTGCTTGTACACATCACTTCATCAAGATATATGTAGAGAATGCTCTATCCTCTTTATTTGGATTTTAGAGTATGCAGTCAGATCATGCAAGTATTGTTGTGTGTTGGTTGTACAGAGATAAGTAGTTAGTGTTTTCTGCCATCAATGCTGAGGGGCATGATAGCTACACACAGGGCCGCCATCAGGGGGGTACAGGCATTACACCTGTAAGTGGCCCGGGGGTCCCCAGGGGCCCGGATGGGAACCACCCTAAAAAAAAAAAAAAATCTTTTTTTTAGGGGTCCAAAGGTCCCCAGGGGCCCGGAGGCCACCAAGGGCCCCAAATGGCAAGCCCTTTTTTTTTATAAAAAAATATATATTTTTATTAAAGGGCCAATTTTTTTTTTTTTTTTTTTTTTAGAGGTCCGGAGGTCCACAGGGACATGGAGATCCCCAGGGCCCCGTGTGTCAAACCCCCTTTTTTATAATTGTATTTTTTATTTTTGTTTATATATTTTTTTTATTTTTTATTAAAGGGCCCAGAGGTCCCCAGGGACCTGGAAGGCAACCTCCTTGTTTTGTTTTTTTATATAAATGTTTATTTCTTTTTTATATATATATATTTTTTTATTTCTTTCATTTTATTAAAAGGGCCCAGAGGTTTATTTTTCTTAAAGGGCCCAGAGGTCCCGAATGGAAAGCCCCCTTTTTTTTGTAATTTCCTTTTATTTATAATACAAATAAGGTCCCCAGGGCCCCGGTTGGCAGCCACCCTTTAAAAAAAAATATATATATATATTCTCTTTTTTTCTTTTTATTAAAGGGCACAGAGGTCCCCAGGGCCCTGGATGGCTACCCCCCTTTTTTATATATATTTTTCTTTATTTCTTCTTTTTGTAAAGGGCCCCCCCGCTTCTCAATTCGCGGCAGCAGCCCCCCCCCCGCTTCTCAATTTCATCATGCGGCAGCACCCCCCCCCCGGTTCCCTGCTCCAGGGGGCCCATGCCTGAAGCTGTGTAAGGGCCCCAAAATTCCTGATGGCGGCCCTGGCTACACATGAACTAGTGCCTTGATGAGTGCTAGAATTAATATTCATGGTGGATGTGTTCTTATCCACATGCTACATGCTACAACTTAAACAAATGGCTCTGCATGACACCTTTTTTGGGGGCTACAACAATGCGGCAGAGCTGGCCAGCTATGTAGCAGCAGAAGACACTGTGTTTGTATACTGTAGTTGCTCTAAAATTAATGAATGTGCACATATTTTTAAAATCTCAAAGCTGAGCCTTTTTTAAGTTGTGCTTTGTGTTTGTTTGTCATTTTCTATTCTAGACATTACTATTGAAGGTAATTTTAGGAGCTGAAAGCTGTTAAAAATGGATTTGCTCAAAGGGAAGGAAGCTACAATGCAGCTTATCAACCGATATCGGGATATGCCCCTTCTTTGGGACACCAAGCACCCAGAATATTTAGACACCGTGAAGAGAGCGGCAGCACTTGATGAGATTGCTACATACCTGCACACTTGGGTGCCAAGTTGCACAGGCGACATGGTTAAGGATAAATTTAGTAACCTCAAGAGAAGCTACAGAAATGTCTATAAAAAACGCAAAAATCAGGATCAGCAGCAGCTAAGAAAAAGGAACCCAAGCTCTGGTACTACAAAGAGCTCAGTTTTTTGAACGATGAACTGGAAGGCAGGCCTTCTGATTCAACACTACCTTCCAGCCTTCCTCCCAGCGGAACTTCCCCGGATCCCAGGAGCCCTGCAGAATCTGAAGCGGGGCTGGCTGACATGGAGCCAGATCTGGCCATCTTCGATGAGGTATAGTATTTTCCAACATATTTTGGTGCTGCTATTTATTTTGAATTAGTGAGTTGATCCGGTAAACAAAAAACAAACCTTGGGAAGAAAAACCAAAGTTGTGGGCCTAAAAATAGGTGTCAGGGATGCCAAATGCAGGGGTCAGAAGGACAGTCTGTTTAATTAAAATTAATACTAACTAAAACAGTCTAGAGAAAGAAAATGTGTGTGATTGTGCAAAATATTACAACATGTCCCTTTTTTATACACAGGAAGAAGAGACCAGCCAGGAGGTGGCAGCTCCTGAGGCCCATGTCAGCCAGGCGGAAGGGGGGAGTGGCAGCCAGGAGGAGGCCGGGCCAAGTGAGGTGCAGCAGGTCCCCAGGCTGAGCACCATCAGCCAAGTTCCTCCCCTCCAGATGAGGCCACCAGCTGCAGGGAGGCGCAGGAGTCTGGTGCACGACGAGAGCCTGGAGGTTATACGGGAGGCTGCTGAAATCACGAGGGCCCCCCTCAACCCCACGGAATGCTACAGTGCGTTTGTGGCCAATGAACTCAACCAAGGGGGGGAGAAGCAAAAAAGCCTGGCCAAGGACCTGATTAATCAGGTCCTAGCCAGGATGAAAAGGGACGAGCTGAGCAGGGACACTGTGCTGTGTGACCCGGCCTGGCCTGCTCCCCATCATCATCATCCTCCTCCTGCTGCCACATCACCCCCACCTGCAAGGGTCCGTGGACAGACCCGTGGAAGTTTCGCTGGAAGGAAGTCTGGAAAGAAGTCAAGAAGGTGATTCCCTGCCATCCAGTTGATTGTCCAAAAAACTGAGCTCGTTGGAGTAGCACAGCTTGGGTTCCTTTGTTCATGTGCTGCTGATTCTGATTTTTGTTATTGACTCCTGAGGTTACTAAATTTATCCTTTATAATGTTGTAATTCCCAAGTATGCATGTATGTTGCAATCTCATCAAGTGCTGCCGTTCTGGTGATTTTTAATTTCTTTTTTGGTCGGAAATAAATGGCTTTTGTAGTTACTTTCAAACCTTGTCTATTGTGTTTTTATACTGTGGTGAGTAAGCATCAGACATTTGTAAAATAAAATGTGGCATTTGCAAAGGACACAAACTCCTTGGGGGGGGGGGGGGACCTTTTGTGGTAGAACTTGGTAAACCCAAAAGAAGCCTAAAAAATTTGAAAAATTAAAACACCCCCCCCCCCCCCAAAAAAAAAGGGAAAAAATAAAGGATGAAATAACAAAATGACATAAGTTGGGAAAATAAAAGGGAATAAAAAAAAAAAAAACATGTTGAAACAACAAAAATAACATCATTTGGAAATATTCCTAAACCGTAAAATACAACTAAAAAAAAAGCACACCAAAAAAATAAATATGATACGCTCAACATTAAGTCAAAATAGACATAATAAAAATGTGGAGAACGGAAACAAATGTGGGGACATCTGGCTAGCAAACAGTGTCAAATAGAAAAAACACTAACAAAAATGCAAGCTTTCAGTATGTGACATTGGGACAAAATTGCATCAGCAAGAGAACGGGTTTCTTCTAGCAAGAGAACAAAGAACAAAAAAAACGCTAGAAAGGTGACGAATGTGCCAGGTCCCAAACAAACGCGAGTTTTACCTGAACGAGTGCTCCCGTCCCATCGTTTTGACTGAGCATGCGCGGGTTTTTGGTCCGATGCTTTTGTGTACTCACGAGCGGACATATCCGACGGACATGTGTCCGGCGGAAATATTTCAAAGCATGCTTTGGAATTTTTCCGCAGGAGAAATCCGGCCAAAACGGTCCGTTTGCCCATACAGACGAGCAGATTTTTCGGATGAAATGGTCCGTCGGACCAGTTTCAGCGGATTTATTCCCTCGTGTGTACAAGGCCTTTCTGTTTAGATCTGTTACAGCTCTTATTTCCACCATTCAACTTCAGACATATTACCACTGCATAAAAGAATATCAAGGAATGCAGTCAAAATTACCTAAAATACATTTTCTTATATTTAAAATATATCAGATTGGGGTGTTGTTGTGGTATTTAAGTCAAGCTAAATGTAATACCACGTACACACGACCGTTATTCATGTCATGGAAAAAAACAATGTTTTTCTCGACGTGATGCCTCTCAAGCCTGCCTTGCATACACACGATCATGACAAAAAATGCTCGAGCAAAGCATACAATGGCACTATAAAGGGAAGCTTCCATTCGAATGGCGCCAACCTTTGGGCTGATTATGCAAATTTCCCTTCTCATAACTTGCTTCTGAGCATGCACATTTTTTTCCCAGTGGTTAAAGCCTACACACGACAGTTTTTCACGACAAGAAAAACAACGACGTGAAAAATAGAGTAGGTTCTAAATTTTTAATGCCCATTTTTCTCGTCACAAACAATGCTCTGGAGCCTACACATGACCATTTTTCATGACCAATTAAAAAAAATTCATTTTTCTCGATTTCAGTTTTTTTTTCCTGTTGCTCTTAAAGTCACATAAAAAATAGGCCCCTTTTCCCTTTGTACATTGTTTTTTAAATATTTTTGGATTGGTAGATGTCCTCCAATGGCATTGCCCACTTCCCTTTATCCATTTTTGACAATCCCTTGCCTATTAGCCTTAAAAATGGGCAGAATTAATTATAAAGATTTGCCCTTTATTGACTTTAATAGGGTTAATTTTTAAGCTTCAAATTTTTAGACTCCACTTCAAGGAACCCACCGCAACTGCACATCCAGAAACGGCAAACATTTTAAACACAATGCACTGTATGCTGTCATGGGCGTCTGCTCCATAGGGCAAGGGGGTCATTTACCCCCCCCCCCTGGAATCGTCAGGGAGAGCCAGGAGCAGGGCCATACTGGCCCTGGGGCCGCTTAATGCCTTGACTGCAGCGCTCCCCTCCTTCTGTCCTCCGGTGCTTGTATCGTATGTCATGGAGCTGGGTCTGTGTGTAAGGTCCCGCCCCCCTAGTTTGGCTTGTGTGATAGTCTTCTAGTGTTCTGCCTATCACACAAGCCGAACTAGGGGAGCGGGACCTTGCACACAGACCCAGCTCCGTGACATACGATACGTGCGACAGATGGAGGGGAGCGATGTTTTATATCATTTACCAGACCTGTGCTTTGTTTGTTCCAACATCTGTTGCCACAGGTAACACTGAACTATTTTCTGATGTGTTTTTAGCAAGTCTGGAAACGCAGAGCTAACACAACACAGAGTTGTAGCCTACGGCATAGTTTCTGGTTGTCCCTTATTTCGAGTGCCGGTCCCTCTTCTGGAATCAAATTCATTTGTCCCTCATTCCAAAAGGTTCCTCTTTTAGACCTGAAATATATATACTGTCAATATAGTGTAGTGTTTCAGTCAAGGAAAAGGGGGGGCTGTGTAATGTAAAGGGGGCCAGTGATGCAGCGTGCTGTGTAATGTAAAGGGGTCCAGTGATGCAGGGTGCTGTGTAATGTAAAGGAGTCCAGAGCTGTGGGATGCTGTGTAATGTAAAGGGGTCCAAAGCTGTGAGGTGCTGTGTAATGTAAAGGGGGTCCAGAGGTGCAGTTGTGGAGAGGGGGTACACAGTAGTGGCAAAGAGATATTGAAAGATGCAGGGGGCAGTGGGGTGTTTTTACATTTTAACGTGGGGAGGGGCGCGCTTTTAACCCCAGCTTGTGATCGAAGAAAGGGTAAAATGCGACTGTGTATCGCTGCTGCTGAAGCGCCCCCCCCCCGAAAAAATTTCAGCAGGACGCCCATGTATGCTGTAATATAGTTGCATAATTCTGTTTTAACTCAATGTGTTGTTATGGACCTGATATTACATACTGGGAGGTGAGCATCGCCTGTCCAATTAACAGTGTGCTCAATAGCATGTGTCCATCTCGGTCATCTTCTTTAGTAAAGTGAACTGCACAAATTGTTTTGACACATTCTCAATTTAATTAGATCTGTCCTTTCCACCTCCGGAATCTTGGAAAGTTGATTGTCTAAGCAGGGTGCTGATTAGATTACAGCTGCTGTCATTCTGCTTTCCTTCGAAGCTGATCTAAATCATATTCCCATTTCATTTGGCTTTGGATAGCACAAATTGCATTTCTCTGGGGTGCTATGTGCACATCCATGAAAATAATTATTGCTGGTGGTCAATGCTTTAAGCTTTGTTCCAAGAAATTAGCGTGAGGGGCTTCTACAATGATGTTTAATAGATTGCTTTAAATGGTTATCAGGAGGCCATACAAAAATTGCATGCAGTCTAGGTGACATGTGAACATGAAGTAATTAGTGAAAAGTATATAATTATATTCAGGTAAAAAAGTTGAATGCAAATCTTTTATTCCCCTGGAAGCCATCATCTATTCTGCATCAGAGCCAATGCATTTGGAAACTTACTGTAGAGTTTTAAGGGAGACTGTCAGGGTAAAAACTGGCATGAAAAGTTAAAACACTAATTGCCAATTAATTACTGTGTTTAAATTATAATACACAGTGTCCATAATTAGATAATTAAAAGCTTTATTTTACCATATCTTTATGTATTTTAATTAAAATATGTTCTTACTGGTATATTTATTATTAGTGATGAACAAATTTACTTGGGTTCAATTTGCAGGATGTTCATCAAATTCACCATACATGTACATGTAATGTATGTAAACTGTAAGCATTAATCCAAACTCTATTGAAATCAACTGGTGGTGAATCCTTTAAATCAGGGGTGCCCAACCAGTGGCCCGCAGAGCCCTCTGATGTGGCCTGCGACCTCCTTCTCTAGGATGGAATAGAATAGAATACTGTTATTAAAGTCAGAACGTATATATGGGCATATCTGTTCTGCAGTGGTAACTGGGCTGCTTTCAAACGTATCCACAGGTGCAAAGCAGTTTACCTGCACTGAGCCACACACTTCTGTTATTACCTGCAAGTTTGGTGAGCTTTCTGAAAGTGCACCAAACCTGCAGAATATAATAGAAGTCTATAGCCTTGGGCCCCTTTCACGCAGTCAGTCCGACAGTTGGACCCACCATTTACCTATAAATAGTGGCAGACATAAACTGACTTGTGTCCTACCTCCAATTCGATAAAAAATAAAAAAAATAATACAAGAAATAAAGAGTATAGTGGGCTGTGTCTGTATATGCAGAGCAGACACACCATCCACCCGCTCCGCTCGTTGTGGCCCACGATCGGTTACCAAGTCGCTTAAGTGGCCCTCACTCTTCAAAAGGTTGGGCGCCCCTGCTTTTAAATCATTTGTAGCTATTTTTAAGGCTAATAGACAAATTATTGTTAACGTATGGGGAACTGGGCTCTGCCATGGGGTACATGTACCAATGCAAAACAATCCAATTTATTTTCAGAAAGTACTGTATAGTATTCCCTCTGTTTTATGTAACTTTGAGGGCAACATGGTAAAAACACTAATCCCTTTACTTACTCAGGATTTGTTTTTACGGTGAATACAGTTTAACAGAACAGATTCTTCCTCTGACAGCACCAACATCACTAAATTCTGGCACATCTTTTTTTTTTTTTAGAATATTTCCTGTATTCTTTGGCTTACATACAGAGCAATTTGATTATTTATTATGGTAAAAAGAAATATGATAGTCTCTGTGCACAGCATATGGAGCCTTTGCTCATCATATGCAGCCTCTGTGCCAATAATATGCAGCCTCGGTGCCCATCATATGCAGCCTCGGTGCCCATCATATGCAGCCTCGGTGCCCATCATATGCAGCCTCGGTGCCCATCATATGCAGTCTGTGCCCATCTTATGCAGCTTCTGTGCCCATAATATGCAGCCTCTGTGCCCTCTGGAAGCCCATGGGGTTTTACCAATGAATAGTAATTGCTGGAATGCATTTAAGGCACACCCAAGGAGAGCTTTGAGATCCACAATAGCATATATTAGGAAAACTAATAGGCAAAAAGAGGAAGAATTGGCTGAAAAAATGTATGCAAGCAGAGACAAAATATATGGGAATCCATCAAGGAGTAATAACGAAAAGTGGGAGAAATGTATACAGCTGTATAAGATACAAGCTGAAGTTAATGCTAAAAGAAGATTTTTTTTCAGAAATCAGCAGAATTATGGACAAGGGAATTAAGCGAGACAATTATTATATCATATGGTTAAACAACAATCAACAACATTGGCAGTATCTAAAGGTAGAAATAGAGTGGGGTAGTTGGTGTATGTGATGGATGAGATTAATAAATGCTTCCATGAATATTATGCTTCTCTGTATAGGACAATGCTAACTTGCACAGACAGGGAGATATATGAATGAAATAGAATATCCTAAATTGACCAAAGGACAAGTTAGTATGCTGGATAAGGAGATTACAGAAGAGGAAGTGCGACATTCTGTGAGATTATATGCATCAGGGAAATCAGCTGGCCCTGACTGGATTCCGTTGGAGGTATATAATCAATGCATAGATATTCTAGCACCAATTCTAACTAGAATTTATACAGAAGTCTTCACGCTGGAATCTTTGTCAGAATCAATGTATGAGGATTTGGTAGTGCTTTTACCAAAACCAGATAAAAAGCCAAATGAATTTGCCTCGTATAGGCCCATTTCATTGCTTTACAGTGATTATAAAATAAGATCTTAGCACAAAGGCTTAATTACATAATTTTATCAATTATTTAAAGCGATCATACTAGCTTTATACCAGGAAAGTCACAGTCAATTAATGAAAGAACACAACTGATGGCACAAATTAAGGAATATATACCAGCGTTGAGCGCCCTGGCATCTTTGGAATACGGCCAGGGCATTTGACTATTGAATGGTTGTATTTGCAGAAATCATTGGAATAGTTTGGTTTCAGAGAAAGATTTAGAAAATGCACAGTATAACTATAATCTATAGTCAATTTCGTTCAATTTAGGAAATCGGAGTAATATAAATAAATAAATAGTGTTGGGAAAGAAGAGGGAAGTAATTGGTCCTTATGTGGATTATATAATACTGTATATAGGATAAAAACACAAAACGCATTAACGGAAGCAATTAAACGAATAAATATATGTTTTTTAATATTTAGGATTAAAAATTAGTTAGCAGAAATACGTTTTAATGCCACTTAGATATGATATACAAGGGAATGTGGAAAAAAAATTATTTGTTGAAGTTAGTGAATTCATTTAAATATTTGGGTATGCAAATTACATTGGAGCCAGAGGAATTGCTGGCAATTAATGTAAATCCCCTATTGGTACAAATTTAATGCAAGTTGAGAATATGGTCAAAGCTACCACATTTGGTAGCAGGAAAAATACATTTAATTAAGACCTTAATGTTACCCAAATGTTTATGTATACTCACATTCTTCAGTAGTTATACCAAAACCTATATTTAAAATGTTATATATTTAAAAAGTTATAACATTTATTTGGGCTAATGGTAGATCCAAACTTAAAATAACATCACAATGATCGGAAACTGAAGCAGGGATTGCACATTCAGATATATATTTATAATACCTGACAGGGCAGTTAAAACAGCTACAGACATGGATAAGACAGGAAAGAGCAGGAGGGGGTGGAAAAGTAACTATTGGAAATACTCCAGAAAGTGGATTTACAGTAGTGGTAGGATTGGAGGCACAAAGAGAAAAGTTACCTAAAATGAAGATCTCTATGTTTACAATAGCATGAGTGGTGGGGAAAGAAGATAAGAGAATAGTAGGGTTTAGGGATATCCCCCAGGAAATTCCCATCTGGAATAACCCAGAATTTGAACAGCTGAGAAGAAATCCTGATGGAAAATTCTGGAAACAGAAAAGCGTGATTGCATTAGAGCAGTTGTATGAACATGGAACTATGCAAACATTTGGATACCTGAATAAACATGATACATCAGATAAATACTTTTATAAATATTTAAACTTAAGACAATCTGGCAAACAAATTCTTAAGATGTCAAAATACCACCTTATAGGAGTTCTGAAGTCACAGAGGCCGAAGGGACTGATATCAATATTGTACTAATTTCTATTACAATCTAAAATAGGAAGAGAACCATTGAAAGTAAGAGATAAATGGTAGTTTTTGATCCCAGAAATTACAGATAAGGAAAGGGAGGAGATATGTTCCTGGCATTTGGTTGTTTTGTCAATAGATAATAACAAGATGACACAGTTGTATATAATGAACCAGATACAGTTGTGCTCATAAGTATACATACCCTGGCAGAATTTATGATTTATTGGCCATTTTTTCAGAGAATATGAATGATAAAACAAAAACATTTTGTTCACTCATGGTTAGTGTTTAGATGAAGCCATTTATTATCAATCAACTGTGTTTACTCTTTTTAAATCATAATGGCAACAGAAATTACCCAAACGACTCTGATCAAAAGTTTACATACCCTGGTGATTTTAGCCTGATAACATGCACACAAGTTGACACAGAGGGGTTTGAATGGCTATTAAAGGTAACCATCCTCACCTGTGATCTGTTTGCATGTAATTAGTGTATGTGTATAAAAGGTCAATGTGTCTCTGCACTCCTGACAGACCCTTTTATCCAGGAATCTGTGCATGGGATGTACTTGGACATTTCTCGTTAAGAGCTATGCAATATAAGCAAAATGTGTGAATTTGTCTTGTTGAAGATAGCAGGTTGGTGCTATTGTCAAACAGGACCTTGCCTTGCAAAAGATGGTGTGGGGTCAGCCACCTCTCTCACTGCTATTGAGGAGCCAACAGAATTTCTGCCTCTGGCTCCTGTTTCCCAGACATATTAGCAGCAATCACTTTGGTCACATTTTGCATGGGCAATTGCGTAGATTCCTGGTTATTTGGGATGGCTGGTGATTCTGACAAGTTACCAGATGAGGCCATTGAAGTGGAGGGGGTAGAGGTAACTGAACTGTTGCCATTACCATAGTGAGGGATGGGTGTGGCACCACTAGGACCAGTGGTGTGCCCTGTCTTGCATCCTTCTCGATCATCAGACAATTTACCTAGTGTGCAATGTAAGAGATGTAAAATCTCTACAAATGCTTTCTGGACCATGTGTCTTTGGTCATGTGGACCCTGCCACTGACTGTGTGGTCCAGGTACATGGCAACCCCATGAGCTGAAATGGGAGAAGCTGTAAAGCCAGCAATTTTGCCAAGCTAGGCATGGGGGGGGGGGGGGGAATTGGTGAATATTTTTATTACTCTCCAGCAGCTTGGGAAGATACTTCTACCTAATCATGAATGTTGCCCCTATCCACTCCAATTCACATCTAATAAAATGCTGGTGAGAAACCTGACTTTTATAGGATGGGGTATGGCCCTTCTATGCCACCTGACCTCAGATCAAAAGACAGTAAATGTGTGAATATTAATTTGTTGCTATGTCAGAAAATGAAGTTATTCGTTTTCTGATTTCCAAAACTGCAAATAGCTAGAATTCGGGTCAAACCCATTGTCAACATGAGCTCAAAGCTCATCCCTAATTATCATAAAAACCTGAAGCATGATAGCAGAATGTGCTTGCTTAGCCCTTCCTTCAGTTTCAACCTTTTTTCAGCTTGAAACAAAATCTCAGTGCAGAAGTGCTGTATACCAATAACCTGGTTGTATTTATTGAATCGTAAGTTCCTTGAGGACAAGGGCTGATGTGAATATTCAATATGAAAAATGCTGCATAAGTCATCAGCACTAAATTAATGCCAGTAATAAATATTACCTAAACAGTATGTCTCAAGTGCTATCATTTAAAAGACATTTTAGGCAAGAAGAAAAGCAAAGATAGATTAATAACAGAATATATTTCCTCTTCCCGTCATCATAGCTCAAGAAGCAATGATGGCTCTCTAAATCCCAAAACAAAAATGTAGTATATTGAAGCTTGCCAGTTATTAGGTTTGGTGCTTGCACAAGTTTTAATTTTTCAAGCCAAGAACATTTTCAGAAAGTGCAGAAAATACCTGTTGATTTTACCAAAATGCAGTGACCTTGTCTATTCTCGTGAACTGAAAAGACAGTGGGCCAGATTCAGGTACACGTACATTTGCGTAGCGTATCCGAGATACGCTACGTAGCCGTATTTTACCAGCCTCTACAAACTTTACCACAGCCCGTACGAACGGCGGCTCCAACCGAATCCCTGGTTGATTTTTTTTTGCCCGTACGATACGGCGGCGTAGTCTATTTCTCGCCGCCCGTAATCTAAATACTCGCGATTAGGGGGCGTAAAGCATTTAAATGAGGGAGGGCGCGGCGTCCCCACGACGATCGATCGAACTGCGCATGCTCCTCCGTTCAGAAAAAATACCTTCCCCCGCCGTGCATTGCGCGAAATAACGTTGATACAACAACGTCATTAGTTGTTTGAGTAGCGTCGTTTTACGGACATTCCTATTCCCGGACCTTTTTATTTACGTCAAAAATAAAAAAAAAGACGTTGGAAAACGTTGATATTCGACGCGGGAAAGACGGCCATAATTAACATGGGCTGTCTAATATTAGACCAGCAAAAAGCTAGTATAGTTTTATACGCAGCAAAAAGATGACTAAAGATGCCGTAAGAGATTGTGATAGAAACGTTCGTAATTTCGTGGATAGTCGGCAAATCGGCAAAAGCTCTCATTTGCATACCCCCTATACCCCGAGACGCATCTAAGGAAAACGACGGGAACTCAAACTCACCCAGCGGAAACCGCAATTTTATTGCAGCGTAGATCCGAAGGCGTACGAATGAAATCATAACAAACAAACCACGTAAGCCAGGGTCGGATTGAAGCGCAAAGCCGTCTTTTCATCTTTCATTGTTTGAGACATGATTCAAACTAGTGAAAAAACCACGTGCGTAATTAGAAAGTACTTACCAGAAACATCAACTAACAAGTCAACACCAGTTAGACAGAAGTTACAGCTCTCTGAATCTGGCCCAAACAAATGTTTTTTGTAAGCTACAAAAAAAAAAAAAACACATCAGTCCACATGTAATAGAGATGAACAAAGACAAACCTGTTGAAAGTCCAGCTTATGAAACAACTTTAGCTCCCTCCATTAATACAGTGGGAATATAAGTGCTGCCATTTAGGAACAGGAAGTGTGCTGGAAATATGCAGCATTACTATGAGAAAATAAAGAAATAAATCCACTTCTGGACTGCTCACTGTGTGTGTGTATATGTATGTATATGTGTGTGTGTGTGTGTATATATATATATATTATACACAGTGCCTAGCGAAAGTATTCAGCCCCCTTGAACTTTGCGACCTTTTGCCACATTTCAGGCTTCAAACATAAAGATATAAAACTGTATTTTTTTGTGAAGAATCAACAACAAGTGGGACACAATCATGAAGTGGAACAAAATGTATTGGATATTTCAAACTTTTTTAACAAATAAACTGAAAAATTGGGCGTGCAAAATTATTCAGCCCCTTTACTTTCAGTGCAGCAAACTCTCTCCAGGAGTTCTGTGAGGATCTCTGAATGATCCAATGTTGACCTAAATGACTAATGATGATAAATAGAATCCACCTGTGTGTAATCAAGTCTCCGTATAAATGCACCTGCACTGTGATAGTCTCAGAGGTCGCTTTAAACATCCCAAGGAGCACTGTGCAAGCGATAATATTGAAATGGAAGGAGTATCAGACCACTGCAAATCTACGAAGACCTGGCCGTCCCTCTAAACTTTCAGCTCATACAAGGAGAAGACTGATCAGAGATGCAGCCAAGAGGCCCATGATCACTCTGGATGAACTGCAGAGATCTACAGCTGAGGTGGGAGACTCTGTCCATAGGACAACAATCAGTCGTATACTGCACAAATCTGGCCTTTATGGAAGAGTGACAAGAAGAAAGACATTTCTTAAAGATATCCATAAAAAGTGTAGTTTAAAGTTTGCCACAAGCCACCTGGGAGACACACCAAACATGTGGAAGAAGGTGCTCTGGTCAGATGAAACCAAAATCAAACTTTTTGGCAACAATGCAAAACGTTATGTTTGGTGTAAAAGCAACACAGTTCATCACCCTGAACACACCATCCCCACTGTCAAACATGGTGGTGGCAGCATCATGGTGTGGGCCTGCTTTTCTTCAGCAGGGACAGGGAAGATGGTTAAAATTGATGGGGAGATGGATGGAGCCAAATACAGGACTATTCTGGAAGAAAACCTGATGGAGTCTGCAAAAGATCTGAGACTGGGAGATTTGTCTTCCACCAAGACAATGATCCAAAACATAAAGCAAAATCTACAAGGGAATGGTTCACAAATAAACATATCCAGGTGTTAGACTGGCCAAGTCAAAGTCTAGACCTGAATCCAATCGAGAATCTGTGAAAAGAACTGAAAACTGCTGTTCACAAACACTCTCCATCCAACCTCACTGAGCTCGAGCTGTTTTGCAAGGAGGAATGGGCAAAAATGTCAGTCTCTCGATGGGCAAATATATATGCCATTACTTTGATGTCATATACTGTGGTTATGGCATCAGCTATTTGCCATAGCCCCCAGTATTTTTTTTATACAGTGAGCGATCCTTTTTAACATAAAATAGGTCACCACAGGATCACTTTTATCGGCAGTGGGAGAGGCCCTCCATTCTGCCGCTTCTCAGTCATTTCTCCTGCTTACCAAAGCTGATGGTAGTGGCAGAAATGGTCCGATCCTATGGAGCAATGGGCAAGAAGTTGAGTGAGGGCAAGATGCCCTCCCTCAACCCTATGCCTTTGGGAAACCAGAGCGACATCAGGCGTCACTTCAGCTGAATGGCCTTAAAGGGACAATTTTTTATAAGGCGTAAATGTAATTTAGTGCTACTCCTGCAGGAACTGCTTAAGTATGCTTGTTGCGTACTCTGCCTCTCAACCCCAATAACAGCCTCTGCCCCTCTTGGCACATCTGGCAATAGTGTAAGTGCAAGATCCAATGAGAAATGCACATGTTTTGATAAAACACAGAAATCGTTTTTACTGTAATATTTCTGTGGAAAAGTAACAGACAGTAACCGACAGTAACAATAATATATGTGAGTACACACGTTTATGAATTTTTTATCATTAAATTGGGATTGGCAATGCACTAGGTGTGCACACCTTCCATTTTATTTTTCTTGTAGTAACAGTATATATATTCAAGTAATCAACTGGAGAGCAATAACTGAGATTAAGAGCAATATAGCTCAATCCTACATTCCGGCTGCTTTCAGTGGATTCCTAACCTGAGAATGTCCCCAAGCAAAGGCACGCTCAAATAGTAAATAAATCACAACATTACATGTTATATCACATTGGTTACCTTTACTCATGTTGGCCCTATGAGTCCCTGCAGGATGAGAGCAGAAGTATGACCCTCTTTGTGTATGACTTCTCTCTTCTGTCCCCCTGACACCACAGACCCAACTTTAAAACACTTTATTCAAATCAAAATGTGATGGCTTAACTTTCTTTATAAACTGTCCATATGGCACTAGTAGCTTCAGTCCTTTTAAAGAAAAGATAAGACGGCGTGTCTTCATCTTGCGACTTGCATTGTTGCAGGATTTTTCTCAGCAGGGGAAAGGACAATGGTGTCTGTATACAGTGTCCCTGGGAATGGATGGCCTTATCCTTTAGCCCTGTGGCACTACAACTATATACAGTGTCCATTTAACTTCTTCTGTGGTGGAGTGTCCTTGATTCCTGCAAATGGGCAAAAGTCCCCTCAATCAAACCTGCGGACAAAGCCCAAAGAACATCCTGGAACTGGCAGGCTCTCTTGGCGAACTGGCTGGACAGCATACATTGGAACACTTCACCGTTGGTGCAGGTGCGTCTGGATGTGCACCTGGGATCCCCCCTCTCTCAGGCTGCATATCTCGACTGGTAGACCTAAATCATGCAGTGAAATCACCTAGGAGTCAGTGCCTCTCCCTTAGGTCTGATCTCTTCCTCCGCCTCGTTCTGCCTGAAAATCCTTCAGCAAAGCAATATGGAGTCTTTATTTCTTCTTTGCCAGAGTATAATGGCTCTTGTGGTTCCATACAGTTCAATCTGAATGTGAAACTTGAGTCCTGGAACTACAATTCGCTTTATACTTTGCTTCCTGGTGGTAATCCCTCTGCTGACAGGATGCAATGAGTGTTGGCTGGCACTAGAGGGAAACTGTCTCACTGCAACAATGTTGCAGAGTATCTTCTGATACTGCAGATAAGATTGCCAGCTCCCTGCTACATCAAATTAAATATTTTTTTGCTTTGCTTTAAATGTGCGATTTTAGGTCTTTTTAACCCCAGGTCTCGCAATAAAGAGGACATGTCATGCTTATTTATATTACAAGGGATGCTTACATTCCTTGTAATAGGAATAAAAGTGATACTTTATTTTTACACTGTCCTTTAAAAAAAAAAAAAAAAAAAAAATCTAAATAAATTAGACAAAAGGAAAAAAATAAGTAAGTGCTCCACCCCTCCGAGCTCGCGTGCAGAAGCGAACACATATGTAAGTCACACCCACATATGCAAATGGCGTTCAAACCACACATGAGGTTAGAGCGAGAGCAATAATTCTAGCACTGGACCTTCTCTGTAACACTAGACAGATAACCTATAAAAATGTTAAAGCATCGCCTATGGAGATTTTTTAAGTATTGCAGTTTGTCACCATTCCATGAGAATCCACAATTTTGAAGCATTAAATGTTAGGTAACTATATACTCGATGTAACAAAATCTTTCACATTATACAAACAAAATGGGCTAACTTTACTGTTTTGTTTTTCTTAATTTATGGAAGTATATTTATTTTTAATTGTGTTTAAAACACCACTGCTGCGCAAATACTGTGTGACATAAAATATTGCAACGACAACGCCATTTTATTCTATAGGATCTTAATCAAAAAGGACTAATTTAAACTTGTAAACAACATATGTCAGAAAAATGCCTGGTCCTTAACTGGTTAAAAAGGAAAACTGTGGCAGTCACTAAATCTAAAGACTGGCAGAAAGCAAGATATTATTTTTTTGTTTTCGGGTTTGGACACACTCCAATGGGCAGAAACATCAGTTTATGAACTTTTTCCCTAAACATATAGTAGCAGTGGGGCTGTTTATTTCAGCCATTACATCGTAAGGGAAAGGGCAACGCTTAGTAAAAAGCGGATGAGGTTTTGCTATGATTACAGCTGTTATACATTAACAAATTTCTCCTGTTCAAGTGTGTATATCCGCTATTGCAGGTAGGGGTTGCTGTAGTGTTGTGTCTTTGGACATAAATTAGTGATTGTTGTATGGTCATTGCCAAGTTTGTGTGTCTCAAGTATCCAGTTGTAATCAAAATAAACAATGAAAGTCCCTCTACATTTATACATTCCGGCAAACATGTAAAGACTGCACATCCAAATGTGTTAAACTATCATTTACCATAAAGGTTTGTGGGACTAATAGGGCACATCATTTACACCTGTAAACAAAAATAGTAAAATAAAAAGTCTATTAAAGTCCTGTGGTTTACTAAAGCAGCGCTAATAATCACTCCACTCAGCGTGACCAGTATTTTCTTATGGTATAGTTCATAAGTGTAAAGATGAATGAATATATTCATGTGTCCCTAGAAGCGCTTCTAAGCTATAAGATACTCATCAATCTAAGCAGCTTCAACTGTGTGTAACACACCCTTTCGGGTTTGTACTCACCAAATGCTGAGTTTAGAAGGCACTGACAGGCCTTCACTCCTCTCCTCGTATCCACACTGCACTCGATCTTTCAGGCTGGCTCTCTGGATCTCCTCGGATGACCTAGGTTTATAGGAGAAAATAAAGCTCACAATAGTGTAATTCCGTTTATTTAATCCTTCACGACATCCATAGAATCGACACAGTAACTCTTATCTAACAATGGGTGTTATACAGACCACCACACTGCTACTGCCTTGTGACTGGAACGCACCTGGAAAATACAGCATCACTAGATTTCTTCCTGGTACCGTGAGGTCAACCCTTATGATCATTTACATCAATGCAATAAACAAATGTATATAGAAGATAAAGAATTGCCCCTCTAAAGGCTCGTACACACGATCGGTTTCAAACAAACCAATGACAACAAACTGAGGTTAGTTTTCATTGTTCCAAACCGATCGTGTGTAGGCCCCATCGGTCTGTTATCCTTCGTTCAAAAAACAGATGGCTTGCTTTAAAATTCAACCGATGGACGGCTAACCGATCGGTCAAAACTGATCTTTAGTACGCACAAGCATCGGTTAAAAATCCACGCATGCTCAGAATCAAGTCGACGCATGCTTGGAAGCATTCAACTTCATTTATTCATCACATCGTTGTGTTTTACGTCACCGTCGCGTTCTGACACGATCGGTTCATGAACCGATGGTGTGTAGGCACATCAGTCCATCAGTCAGCTTCATCGGTGAACCGATGAAATCGGTCTATCGGACCGTTCTCATCGGATGGACCGACCCGTGTGTACAGGGCTTAAGAGGCCTTTAAGAAAGTCCTTGGCCACGTACACACGAGAGACCGTCCGACGGACCATTTTCATCGGACATGTCTCCAGGGATATTTTGGTCTGATGTGTGTACACACCATCAGACCAAAATCCCCGCGGACCAGAACGCGTGACGTAGAAGATACCGACGTGCTGGCAAAAAGAAGTTCAATGCTTCCACGCATGCGTCAAATCAATTTGACGCATGCGTGGGATTTCGGTCCGATGGTTGGGGCGTACTAACCACCGGACATGTCCGACGGACAGGTTTCCAGCAGACAAGTTTTACTAAGCATGCTTAGATACTTTTGTCCACTGGAAACCTGTCCGCTAGGCCGTACACAAGACACGATCGAACATGTCCGCTGAAACTGGTCTGTGGACCAGTTTTCAGCGGACATGTCTCCTCGTGTGTACGCGGCCTTAATGTATTTTTTTTTTTTTTTTATGTGTACAGCTGATTTTATATATGCGATAGGTGCAAATTTGAAACCTGAATACACTTACATAAATGAGAACAATAAAACCTTCTGTATAAATATTGATTTCTATTTATGGAAAAAAAAAAGAAAGTACAAACTTGTCAAGCAGCCTTATTATATTAGATGCAATAAGCCTAAAGTGCAGTTATATACACCGCTTTATAAGCTATAAAATATAGAAAACTTGAAGTGGCCTGCAAATATACTTGCATTCAAATTTTTTTTATTTGTTTTTATTTAATGGTTTTTATTGAAAATTTTCAAAATAATACATAAGCACAATACAGAGAAAACTAAATAAAAATATACAAAGTGAGAAATAGCAACAGAAACATATGGAAATGCACAGATTCATTCCACAGTAATACAACCAATGTAAAGTAGGGGGGGACGGACGAGACAGGGGTGTCCTCTGTCCCCTCTTCTGTTCGCCCTCGCCATGGAGCCACTGGCGGTGGTGGCCAGGGCGAGGTCGGACATGGTGGGGTTTGGAGGACACCATGGAGAGGACGGGATGGCCCTCTTCGCAGACGGTGTCCTGTTTTTTCTGGGAGAGGTTGAGCGCACACTGGACGGGGTGGTCCAGTTGGTGGAAGAATTTGGCCGGTTTTCGGGCCTCGCCGTCAACTGGACAGGGTCGGCTCTGCTGCTGCTGGACCGGGTGGACCTCCGGCAGACGCTGGCTGCCTCTCGGATAGCTGTAGGTGCTAGGTTTAAGTGTCTGGGGATCTGGATCTCAGGGGACCCCACCCAATACATTAGCCTAAACCTTGTCCCACTACTATCGAAGTGGAAAAATAAAAGTGAAATTTGGAAAAAATTCCCGCTGTCTGTTTGCAGGTCGATGTAATCTAGTCAGAATGATCTGGCAGCCGCAGCTATTATATATGTTACACAACTCTCCGGTATGGGTAGAATACAAGTGGTACAAAAAAATTGACTCTTCATATTTAGAGAACTTATATGGAGAGGAGGTCAACCTAGAATAAGCCTACAAACCCTACAACTTCCTGTTAAAGAGGGGGGAATGGCGGTTCCACATCCACGGCTATATTTTTTAGCAGCACAAATGCAACATCTAGTAGGATGTGGAACCACCAAAGGAGATGCCTCAAACAACCGACGACTCTTGCTGACAGATAACCCTCATAAACTATTAGTGGAAGGCCTAGAGGCAATTTTTTTTTGCCATAACCACTCGATTACAAAACTTGTGACTAAAACGTGGCACACAGTAAAAGCAATATTGGGATATGCTGGCCCGACAGAATTCCCCCCCCTCTGGAACAATAATAATCTCCAGGAGATAAAAAGCGTTGAGGTGTCAACTGAATGGACGAGTAAAGGCATATGCCGCCTAAAACATCTGTTCGAAAGGAACAATCTGAAACCATTTCAAGAGCTAGTAAAAGAGTTCGGAATTTCAAATAGAACGTTTTTTAAATATCTTCAGCTCCGTCATGCCTTACAAACGCAATTCCGATCCCAGATAATTACATGGGCACCGATTCCTGCCCTGATCACCTTAATAAGGGCAACAGAGGCTAAGGGTTTAATCTCGGGGATATACAGCAGCTTGGGTGATAGGGCACTGAGTAAAGCAGGACCGTGCAAGAGTAGAGTGGCGTGGGAGAACGACTTGGGAATAATAACTCCACAACAATGGGACAGGATCCTTCAACAGGGTACCCTGGTATCCATAGCCCCGGCCCAAAGAATGTCCCACCTTTTCCTTCTATATAGGGTATACCATACACCCCATAAAATGTTTAAGTTAGGGTGGAGACAAGACAATGAATGCCCAAGATGTAAAAACAAAGGAGACCTGATACACATGGTCTGGAAGTGCCCGAAATTATACGACTATTGGGTGGGAGTCATAGAATATATCAATAAAACCTTCGGATCTCGATTAGACCCAATAGCCAGGATATGCCTACTGGGCTGTATGGATGACAACAGAGTACCGCAAGGTACCCTTGATGCTATATTGAGAAGCCTATTTCAGGCCCGTAAGTTAATCGCCCAAAAATGGCAGGCGCAGGCACCTCCATCCATAGACAACTGGCTAGAGGTAATGAAGCAAACAAATTTCAAAGGAAAAAATCCACTTTATTAAGCTGGGGAAATATCCCAAATTCGCTCTAAAATATGGGGCCTGTGGCAGGCTTTCCAGGACTCTTTGAGCCCCTGAGCAAAAAAAAAAAAGACACCCCCTCTCCAGGCCGTGGCAGCTATACCTTACCAAGCAGATTCTCCTGGCTGGACCTTGCGACACTAAAACGATATGACCCTTGATAAACCTATGTCACCAGATACCGAGCCTGTATGCTCTCATAGGTGCGGGGTAAGGGTGGGAGGGTGAGGAGGGTGGGGGGTGGTACACAGCCAACAAGACAAATAAACAAGAGCAAAAGTTTTCTTCCTTTTTAGTATGCCCTAGTGGACATTAATCCTGATGTGTGCAATTTTGTCTCTTATGATTTATACTCTGTATGTAAAGAGAGTGCATATTTGCTGGCTGTTTTGTAAAATGGTTTTAAAATTTCAATAAAAATGAATGAAATAAAAAAAAAAAGAGACCCTCTCTCACACACATTACAGAACCCCCCCATATTCCCCCCCCCCCCAACAGACCAATCAACTCCACTGCTTCATGACTGACCAAATAAGAAGAGGCAGATTCTGAATCTGAATATATAGAAAAATAATAAATTCATGAGTTGCCAATTTTGGTAAATCCCCTAACAATCAATCTCTCTGGGCACCTAAGGTCCAGTTCACAGCCGAGTGATTTTCCCGAAGCCCATCAATGCTCAACATGAAGATTCCCATGATATTTAATGGTTCCCATTCACACCTGAGCATCGCATCACTTAAAGCTCGAAAAAGTGAGTGAATTCCTTTGGGGCAGAAGTCTGTGTTTTTGATCCTCATAGAAATTTTGGAAAGACACCCCCCAATATGTAAACTTCCTGAAGAGCATACAACAAAAGGCATACAGACACGATCGTTACATCAATGACATTTTCATCCTATGGACAGAAGCTTAAGAGAATCTAAAAATTGTTTTAGATTTTTTTCACTTTTTGTCCATGTGGAGAAAATGTAATCAATATATCTATAGTATCATTACTCAATGACCAACACATTAGTGCAATTAAAAAAAAGTATCACAGACATTCAGACAACACAATTTTTCGCACAATTTCTTGCCTCTTCTCCTAGCAGCTGGCTCTACATTGGCTAAAAAAAAAAAAAAAAAAGTCTGAAAATGCCTGAAGATCGTATCTACAAACACACATTAAAAAACTCCAAAGACACTCATGTGTGAACCTATGAAATGTGAAGTACTTCCTTCTGTCCCAGGCTTTGTCTTTATTCTTCATCGAGTCACATGTCACACAGATGTCTGTCACATGGACGTAGGGATCATGTTTTCTGCAGGTAACCTAATTCTGGTTCTTCATTATTAATGACATTAAACTTACTTTTAGTTTTTCATCCCCTGGTTCACTTTTACAGAATTCTCTCTGACCACATATCATAACCCAACTCAAATTTCATTAAAAAAAGCTACTAATTAACAATTTTCCTGCCAGTCTTTTTCTTTTTTTTTTGGGGGGGGGGGGGGGGGGGTTAACACAAAGAATTACTGCTATCACTCTGCTGTACACTGAGATGTGCCGAGCAATCGCTGTTTTGACATATGCACCTATGTGATAGTACGTTGGACAAGAGAGTTACTCTTTATGAAGGCATTAAGGTCTTGTAGAACCACTTTAACCACTTTAGCTCCAGAAGGTTTACCCTCTTTCATGACCTCTTTTGTTCATGGACGGACACAGCCTTAATCTTGACAAAGTGGGTATTAGCCTTTCTTTAGGAGTGACTAGGCAGAAACTTATAGTAAATGTTAAACACATACACACCCTACAGCCCTGCCCAGGGCCCTCTGGGCATAACCCCTCTCTCTGCATCTCACAGATCAGTTTTTTTCTGCCTAGTTAAGGAGAAGACATGGCTCCCTTCAGACCCATAGGCCTTTTAGTTCAAATACATTTTTGGATTTTTGTTTTTTATTTAATAATTTTTTGTTTGTTATTCCTGTGATCTTCAATCAACTGCCGACTGGGCGACAGGCTGGATCCCAGATCCTTGTAGCCCCCCCAGTTTCGGCCATCGAGCGTGTGCCGACTAGGGATGAGCCGAACACCCCCGCGTTCGGTTCGCACCAGAACCGTCGAACGGTCCGATTGTTCGCACAAACATTTAGAACCCTATTGAAGTCTATGGGACTCGAACGTACAAATTCAAAAACGATAATTTTAAAGACCAATTTTCAAGTTATTGTTGAAAAACGTCTTTCAGAACCCGGGTCTTGCCCCAGGGAACATGTATCAATGGAAAAAAGTCTTAAAAACGGTCGTTTTTTCAGAAGCAGGACTCGATCAATGGGAAAAAAAGTTTTAAAAACGGTTGTTTCGTTTCACTCGAATTTCCCGCGAACGATCGTTTTTGTTTGAAATTCGACGAACAATCGAACGGACGATGTTCGAGTCGAACATACGTTCACTTTCGAACGCGAAGCTCATCCCTAGTGCCGACCATAGCTACGCACTGAAAAAAGAAAAAACACAGAGGGCGCCTCCAGGTTAGGCGTTATAAAGCTTTAATAGATTACAGGAAACAGTGTGAACTTACATATAAAAATGATGAAATACAGTATGCAGATTCAATCGGGATGATCCTGAATTAGGGGGAGACGTGGCGTCTTGCCGGGCTAGAAGTGTAGCTGATAGTGCTCCCGGGTAAACCTCCTAAGTCCGACCGTCCTTAGTGCAGGTGAAAGCCAGCTGGTACGGAGGACTAGATGGAAACGAGGCCCGGAGCACAACTCGATTGAATCTGCATACTGGATTTCATCATTTTTATATGTAAGTTCACACTGTTTCCTGTAATCTATTAAAGCTTTATAATGCTTAACCTGGAGGCGCCCTCTGTGTTTTTTCTTTGTCCTGTAAATGTTGGAGTCATTGCTCTGGTCTCCCCCACTTGGAAGGCTTGCCCCTTGAACAGCGTATTTGGGAAGATCAGCTCTTTACAGAACAGTGTCCCCCTGTCGTTTTCCACATCGTCGTTCATCATTCCAGGTTTTATCTTTTTATTTTCCATTTATTTTTTATTTCATTTAACAAAGGACTTGGAGTTTGTACAGCGGACTTTTTTTTACCTACATGCCACTGCTCTATAGCGCCACAACCCCAACCTTTTATAGCTACGCACTGGGTCGTCCACGACAGGCCTATCGCTTTACGGGTGGCCGGTGAGCTATACGCTCCTGGGCATGGGCATGACCAGTCTAGAGGGCCGAGTCACAGCAGACGGGCCGACAGTCACCTCCGTTACCATGTGGGAGATGGACTGTCTAGGATGCTTCCAGCATAATCCCACAGGAAGGGTAAGTATGCCCCTTGCTACCCCTTGCTTCGGCAGGAGAGGTGAGTAAAGGGCTCTATCCTCCCTTCTCCCCACCCTCCCTTCCCTTCTCCCTAGGCTCTCTGAGCTAGCTGCTGGGGCGAGGGTTCCCCTGGGGAGCTTCACCTGGGGGGAACCATGTACGTTCACTAAATCAGTGTATAAAATGCCAAGAGAGATTTGCTTACCTGTATCCTGCTCCATGCTGTCGGCGACCATTTTTCCTGTGATCCATGCTGTATTGTTTGTACTTGCACTGGCGGCCATGTTCTTGTGGCCGCATTGTATTGGCCTCTATTGAGGCTTGGCGTTCATATTTTTTGAGATTTATGCTATGTTTACTTCCTGGGGTGTTACTTCTTGCACTGGTGGCCATGTTCTTGTGGCCGCACTGTATTTTGCCTATAGCAACCGCCTCGACAGCCATTTTTCATAGGATTCAGGCGGTGTTTACATCCAAGCTCGGCCGCCATGGTTTTGTGGCCACACTGCGCCTAGCGGCCGCTCGGCGCCCTCAGCATTGTGCTCCAGGCTCCCACAAACAGTGCTGTTGCCGGGGCATTGTTCAGTTCTTCCGGCCTTTTGCGCGGTAATCAACGAGGTCGGAAGCCATGTTTCTGTGGCCGCGCTGGGTGGGCCTCTAGCTGCCATTTTTTTGTAGCCCTACACTATATATAGATAACACTGGCGGCCATGCTTTTGTGGCCACCGTGCTGTTGGCCTCTAGTGGCAGATCAGCGGCTATTTTTCCATCGATCATCCATTTAAACGACACAGTCAGACAGAGACACGTTGCTGACTAGTCAAACTGAAGAGTTGACAAAAGCAGCAACCCTATTAAGTAGCCTGCTATCGCAGCTATCGGAGCTTTTAAACAGCACAGACCGACAGACACACTCTGCTAGTGTTCAGCGGACAAGAAGCAGCTCTGCTAGAAAACGGCACCGTACTACTGTTCCTGGGTGATGAGTCTTCTGGGGGGGGGGGGAAACCCCTCGTCTCTGCTGCATCTAGGAGGGTGGGTTACTGTACCTTGCTTGGGAGTCCCTGTGTCAGGCGTGTGGTCAGCATGGCGTCAGAAGCAGAATTTTTTTCCTCTGAGACACCTGAGCTTGCAATTGATGCCCCTGCACCCAATGTATCGGTGGACGCTATGTTAGCAATACTAGATGCCTTTGTTGCCAAGGTGGAAGCAGGGCATGGGGTCTAGAAAGCGCCCCTCCCCATCTTCTGGGGACTACTGGGGACTACTCAGATACTGAGCCAGGTCCAGCTACGGCTCAGGACCCTGGATCTGAGGTATCTGAGGATGCGGACCAAGATCGGCCAGACAGTGAGGACCCAGGTCAGCACGCGATAGAGCTCTGGTAAGTGACCTTATCACCGCAGCATGAGATACTTTAAAAATAGAGGGGTCTGCAGAAGCAACAGAAGCGCCGGTCCCTTTTGGGGACATACCACAGAAGACTTTTTCAGACCCTAAAAATCTGGTGGTGCGTTACACTCTTGAGGACAGTTTCTTGAAGAAATGGACCTCGCCCCCAATAGTGGCCCCTCCTGTGTCCAAACTAAACAAGCTAACCACCATACCGGTGAAGGGGGCTCACGCCTTCAAAGACTCTGCGGACAAGAAGGCTGAGACGATCACCCGCAACCTATACACGGTAGTAGGTTTGGCTGTACGCCCAACCATAGTTGGGGCCCTGGTGTCTCAGACATTCAAGGAATGAGCAAAGATGCTGCTCAATGGACGAGGTAGCCCTAGCTGACCAACTGGTACAGGGCCTAAAATTTGTTTGCGGATCAGCCTTGGACACGATTCCTGTGCTGACCAGGTTTTCAAGCCATGCCGTGGTGTTACGCCGTCTACTTTGGTTAAAGAATTGGTCTGCGGACCAATCTTCCAAGAAGGTCCTGATAGACTTGCCCTTTAAGGGTGACAGAGTCTTTGAAGCTTCCATGGATGACATAATTAAAGATGCCACAGGAGGTAAGAGTACGCTGCTTCCACAATCCAAAAAGGGGAAGGAGCCACGCCGTAGGCAAGGGCCCTTTTTCACTGCACGCAAGCGTTTTTTTTTCGTCCGCCCAGTGCGGCAAGTAAAAGACCTCAGGCCGATAAAGCGCCTGGTTTCGCAAACCCAACAAACCTGCAAACAAAGCTGCGTCTGCATGAAGGATTGCCCCCAGCCATCTCTCAGGTACGTCTTTGCGAATTCACGACCCAGTGGACATTTCACATCCCCGACTGGTGGGTTTGTGAGGTAGTCTCTTTAGGGTACAAGAATTTCTATCTTGCCCACCAAACAGATTTTTTCCCCCCAACCTCCAGCTACAACCGACTCGTCAGGAAGCCCTTTTTGGGGAAGTTCAGGACCTGCTGAAACGTGGGGTGGTTATACCTGTCCCAGTACAAGAACGGTTTCAGGGGTTTTACTCCAATCTGTTCATAGTACCAAAAAAGGAGGGTGTTCGTCCAATTCTGGACCTCAGGGCCCTGAATTGCTTTGTGAAGGTACAAAGATTCCGGATGAAATCGATTCGCTCTGTCGACATTGCCCTCCAGCCGGGGGACTTACTGGCATCCCTGGACATCAGCGACGCCTACTTACATGTTCCCATATGCACAAAGCATCAGCGATATCTGTGTTTTGCGGCCAAGGAGGACCACTATCAATTTGTGGCTCTCCCATTTGGCCTGTCATGGGCACCAAGGGTGTTCGCCAAGGTGCTTGCCCCAATTCTCGCCCTGCTAAGACAACGTGGCATCGCTATCGTGGGCTACTTGGACGACCTACTTCTGAGGGCTGCTTCAAGCTCAGCATTAGAGGTGAGCGTGTCAATAACCTGTCAAACCCTCCGACACTTTTGTTGGATACTGAACATTCAGAAGTCAGTAATGGTACCGACTCAACACCTAGTATATCTGGTATTGATTCTGGACTCCTCAGAGGCAAAGGTTTTCTTCCCTGTGGATCAGGCTGTGCCTCTCCACATGGCCTCAGAGGCTACAGGGGCGTCCAGTCAGGATCCAGTCGGACAACGTCACAGCAGTGGCATATGTCAACCATCAAGGAGGAACAAGAAGCTCTGCTGGAGCGTCAGAAGTCGCTCACATTCTAAGGTGGCCAGAAAGGAGCGTACCGACCCTGTCGGCCGTATACATTCCGGGCATGGAAAAATGACAGACGGACTACCTGAGTCGCCAGATGCTGGATCATGGATAATGGTCTCTGCACCCGGATGTGTTTCAGCACCCTTGGCCAAAGATGGGGCACGCCACACGTAGATCTCCTGGCGTATCGACTCAATCGGAAGGTATTGAGGTTTGTGGCCAAGTCAAGAGACCCATGGGCAGACGCAACAGATGTGTTATTGGCACCGTGGTGTCAGTACCAGTTAATCTATGCCAGGGATCCTCAAACTACGGCCCTCCAGCTGTTGCGGAACTACACATCCCATGAGGCATTGTAAAACTCTGACATTCACAGGCATGACTAGGCATGATGGGAATTGTAGTTCCTGAACAACTGGAGGGCCATAGTTTGAAGACCCATGATCTATGCCTTCCCTCCTCTAAAGCTCCTTCCTCATCTGCTTTGCAGAGTGGAGGCAGAGATACATACATAGTTACATAGTTAGTCAGGTTGAAAAAAAACACAAGTCCATCAAGTTCAACCATAAGAAATAAAATAATAATAATATCGTACAATCACATATACCCAATTCTATACCCACAGTTAATCCAGAGGAAGACAAAAAACCCCAGCAAAGCATAATCCAATTTGCTACAGCAGGGGATAAAAATCCTTCTTAATCCCCCATTAGGCAATCGGATATTCCCCGGATCAACTTTACCTATAAATGTCAGTACCCAGTTATATTGTGTACATTTAGTTAAGTATCCAGGCCTTTCTTAAAGCACTTTACTGAGCTGGCCAGAACCACCTCTGGAGGGAGTCTATTCCGCATTTTACAGCTCTTACTGTGAAGAAACCTTTTCATATTTGGAGGTAAAATCTCCTTTCCTCTAGACGTAAAGAGTGCCCCCTCTCAGTGTTGACTGTAAAGTGAATAACTCAGCACCAAGTTCACTATATTGACCCCTTATATACAGAGGTGTATTTAGGTTTTGTGCTGCCCTAGGCCTGACTAAACTTGTGCAGCCCCTAATTTAAATATGACCCACCCCTTCCTGTCATGGCCACACCCTGTGTTGTTTAAGACCCGATCTAAAATTTGAGTGAGGATACTATTTCTGAGGGCATTGGGGGGGAGGGGGGCAATGGATTCCCTTAATTTACTTAGATTTCCTCTTACTTCCTGGTTGCCCATAGAGCAGGAAGTGGAGGGAAATCTTTGCAATGGGACAGGGATTATAAAAGTGTTGCCTATAGTTCTACTTTAACCACTTGACCACTGGGCACTTAAACACCCTTCCTAACCAGACCAATTTTCAGCTTTCGGTGCTCTCACAATTTGAATGACAATTACTCAGTCATACAACATTGTACCCATTTGAAATTTTTGTCCTTTTTTTCACACAAATAGAGCTTTCTTTTGGTGGTATTTGATCACTTCTGGGTTTTTTATTTTTTGCGCTATAAAAGAAAAACGACTGAAAATTCTGTAAAAAAAAAACAAAAAAACTTGTTTCTGTCATATTAGCAGGTTATTTCTCACACACAGCATATGCATACCACAAATTACACCCCAAAACACATTCTACTATTCCTCCCGAGTATGGCGATACCCCATGTGTGGGACTTTTACACAGCGTGGCCACACACAGAGGCCCAACATGCAGGGAGCACCATCAGGCGTTCTGGAACACCCAGGCCAATTCTGACATTTCTCTCCTACATGGAAAAATCATAATTTATTTGCTAGAAAATTACATAGAACCCCAAAACATTATATATGCTTTTTTAGCAAAGACCCTAGAGAATACAATGGCGGCCGTTGCAACTTTTTATCTCGCACAGTATTTTTGTAGAAATTTTTTGAACGCGTGTTTTTTTTAAAAAACAGTTTTGTGCTAAAAAAAAAAAAAAAAACAGTAAAGTTAGCCCAATTTTTTTTCATAATGTGAAAGATGACGTTACGCCGAGTAAATAGATACCCAACATGTCACACTTCAAAATTGCGCACGCTCATGGAATGGCGCCAAACTTTGCTACCTAAAAATCCCCATAGGCGATAGTATTTGGGTATTTCAGAGTATTTGGGTATTTCAGAGTATTTGGGCATTTCAGGGTATCGCACAGGGTATTGCGGTATTGGGGTACTGAGGTATTGGGGTATTGGGGTACTGGAGTATTGGGGCACTGGAGTACTGCAGAGTATTGGGGTACTGGAGTACTGCAGAGTATTGGGGTACTGGGGTATTGCAGAGTATTGGGGTACTGGGGTATTGCAGAGTATTGGGGTACTGGGGTACTGCAGAGTATTGGGGTACTGCAGAGTATTGGGGTACTGCAGAGTATTGGGGTATTGGGGTACTGGGGGTATTGCAGAGTATTGGGGTACTGGGGTATTGCAGAGTGTTGGGGTACTGGGGTATTGCAGCGTATTGGGGTACTGGGGTATTGTGGGGTACTGGGGTATTGTGGGGTACTGGGGTAATGCAGGGTACTGGGGTATTGTGGGGTACTGGGGTAATGCAGGGTACTGGGGTATTGTGGGGTACTGGGGTAATGCAGGGTACTGGGGTATTGTGGGGTACTGGGGTAATGCAGGGTACTGGGGTAATGTGGGGTACTGGGGTATTGTGGGGTACTGGGGTAATGCTGGGTACTGGGGGGATTGCTGGGTACTGGGGATTGCAGAGCTGGGATGTTTTGAGGGATGGCTGGATCTGTGACTGCATTTGTCACAGATCCAGCCACAGCTCAGCTGCTGACACCCCGCTCCCCCCCCCTCTCCTCGCACACTGTACCGAACGGTACAGAGAGCAGAGGGAGGAGAGGGAGGAACCGGCGTCATCAAATGACGCCGGTTTGTTTACAAGTGATCGCGCCGTCATTTGACGGCGCGATCACGTGGTAAACGGCCGCTATCAGCGGCAATTTACTGTGATCCGTGATGCGCCGGGTCTTCTAGACCCGGTGATCACGGACACTTTCGCGAGCGCGTCACAGGGGACGCGCAATCGCGAAAGTGAAGGACGACATCCCAGGGACGTCGTGTCAAAACTACTCGACCGCGCTGTAGCAGTATTTTCGCTATAGCGCGGTCGGCAAGTGGTTAAGTAGATGGTGCAGCAGAAACATATAGTACAGTGAGGAAGGTTTGTGGTCCAGGATGACAAAACAGTCAAAATTGGAAGCGCCCCCCACAGTTGTGGAATGCCGGCCGCCCGCATACTAGAAGCAGCGTGGCCGCTACACTAAATTTTCTAACAGTGTAGCGCAAGCCGGCGGGGACTCTTTTCGTGCTGCCCCCCTGCAAAGTGCTGCCCTAGGCCTGGGCCTTGTTGGCCTAGGCCAGGATACAGCTCTGCTTATATATTTGTACATGTTGATTATATCCCCCCTTAATCTCCTCTTCTCAAGAGTGAATAAATTCAGTTCCTCTAATCTTTCCTCATAGCTGAGCTCCTCCATGCCTCTTATCAGTTTGGTTGCCCTTCTCTGCACTTTCTCCAGTTCTCCGATATCCTTCTTGAGAACTGGTGCCCAAAACTGAACTGCATATTCCAGATGAGGTCTTACTAATGATTTGTACAGGGGCAAAATGATATCTCTATCTCTGGAGTCCATACCTCTCTTAATACAAGAATGGACTTTGCTCGCTTTGGAAACCGCAGCTTGGCATTGCATGCCATTATTGAGCTTATGATCAACTAAAACCCCCAGATCCTTCTCCACTACAGATCCCCCCAGTTGTACTCCCCCTAGCATGTATGATGCATGCATATTCTTAGCCCCCAAGTGCATAACTTTACATTTATCAACATTAAACCTCATCTGCCACTTAGTCGCCCAATTAGACAGAGCATTGAGGTCGGCTTGTAAATTGGAGACATCCTGTAAGGACGTTATTCCACTGCATAGCTTGGTGTCATCTGCAAAAACAGAAATGTTACTTTGGATCTCAGGCCCGCTGCCCAATATCATTTATAAAAATATTAAAAAGTAAGGGTCCCAACACTGAACCTTGGGGTACACCGCTAATAACCTTGGACCATTCAGAGTAAGAATCATTAAAGCGGTATTTCACCCTAAATATAAGATCTCCCATGCGATCCAGCATACTGGCGTCAGCGCCAGTATGCTGGGTTTTTTTTTTTTAATCGCACACTTACTGTATTATGGTGGAATTCCTTTTTTGTCCCCCGTGGTGGACGGCGCCAGTATAGCGCGTCACATCTTCCGAAAATACCCGATATGGACTCGGGTAATCTCGGCGAAAATGCGGCGCCTGCGCACAGACCTAGGAGCTGACTGCGCAGGCGCCGTATTTCTCCGAGTCCTACGGCTATGGCGCGTCACGCCCTCCGAAATAGGACTCGGAGAAATACGGCGCCTGCGCAGTCAGCTCCTAGGTCTGTGCGCAGGCGCCGCATTTTCGCCGAGATTACCCGAGTCCATATCGGGTATTTTAGGAAGATGTGACGAGCAATACTAGAGCCGTCCACCGCGGGGGACAAAAAAGGAATTCCACCATAATACAGTAAGTGTGCGATTAAAAAAAAAAAAACCCAGCATACTGGCGCTGACGCCAGTATGCTGGATCACATGGGAGATCTTATATTTAGGGTGAACCTCCGCTTTAACCACAACTCTCTGAATTTTTTTTGTCTTTCAGTCAGTTTTCTATCCATTTACAAACTGATATATCCAATCCTGTAGACCTTACCTTACACATGAGCCGTGTGTGGGGAACTGTATCGAGCGCTTTTGCAAAATACAGGCATACCACGTCCACTGCTACGCCTCTGTCCAGGGTTTTACTTACCTCTTCATAAAAATAAATCAGGTTTGTCTGACAACTTCTGTCCTTCATGAATCCATGCTGTCTGCTGCTTAAATATTTATTTTCCAGCAATAACTCATCCATGTGGTCTTTTATTAATCTCTCCAGTATCTTTCCAGCTAAAGAAGTTAAACTAACAGGTCTATAGTTACTTGGTAAAGACTTTGTTCCCTTTTTAAATATAGGCACCACATTGGCCCTGCGCCAATCCAGTGGTACTATTCCTGTCATTAATGAGTCCCTAAAAATTAGATACAGTGGCTTTTAAGAGGGGATTCCAATGATCCTAATTGCTCCGGATTGGCCTCGACGTCCTTGGTACGCCTATGTAGTGCGTATATATAGATATATATAATGTTTGGGGGTTCTAAGTAATTTTCCAGCAAAAAAAAATGTTTTTAAAGCGGAGTTCCACCCAAAAATGGAACTTCCGCTTAACCCACTCCTCGCCTCCTTACATGCCACATTTGGCATGTAATTTTTTTTGGGGGGGGGGGAGTGGGGACTTCAGGAGGAGTGGGACTTCCTGTCCGACTTCCTCCTTCCGCTAAGGGGCTGGTAAGGCGATTAGCTTAATCGCCTTACTGTAGCCCCTCCCTGTAGGCGATCGCCTGGGACACGTCACAGGTCCCAGGCGATCGCCTGTCCAATGGGACGGCGCAGTGCCGTTCGCGCATGCGCAGTGCCGCTCACGCATTCGCAGTGCCGCTCGCGCATGCGCAGTGGGTGCCCTGCTCCTGTTGAGTGGGCACTATTTTGGAAAAATTAGGTACCTGAGCTGTAGTTTAGCTCAGAGGATTATACCAAATTGTGGGTATCAGTTCCAGTCCAGCTGTGTTGCACATGTTCCCCTTGCCTGCAGGTGTCGCTGTCACCGGGAGTCAAGGTTGGAAATGCAATAGGCTGGGTGCATTGGGTGCCTTCTTCCCAGAAGCAGCCCAGTGGGCGTGGTCAACCCGCTGTGCATTCTGGGGGTGGGTACTTAAGGGCCAGACACCGTTCTGGTGGGGTCTTCCGATCCTGACCCGATGGCCCTCCTGGCCTCAGGGATGGGCTGACATTGTTTTTCTGGTCTCACGACCTGCTGGCCCGAAGCTCCGCAACTGAGAGTAGGCCCAGGAGTTTCTGGGGCCTACTGGTCCAGGGGTGGTCCTGTGCTCTCTTGCTTGCGGGAAGAAGCTGAGCAATTGGTGACTCAATTGAAGGACGCATACGGACCAACTTGCCTCACTGTGCTGCCGGCCTGACTGAAAGATCCTGGCACCGTGAGCTGTGTACTTTTTTTGAAATTTCTCTAAGTGTGTGGCAGAGGGCTGTGTAACGACCCAACGACACTGATCAAGTCTGTGGCAGAGACTTTGAACGAGCTTCGCACCGGCTGCAAGGTCAGTGAGAGAGACCTATCCGGTGGTTGCTAAATCTAAGACTGTACCCGTGACCGCAAAGCAAGGTACCTGAATCTTCACCATCTCTCTACCCCTCTGTTGGAGAACCTGTTTAATAAAACTCTTGAAGAAAAATAACCCGAAGTGTTGGAGCGGACATTCTTTTTTAATAACTCTTAAAGCGGATCTCCACCCTAAAGTGAAGATCCGCTGATCGGAACCCTCCCCCCCTCCGGCGTCACATTTGACACCTTTCAGGGGGGAGGGGGGTGCAGATACCTGTCTAAAGACAGGTATCCGCACCCACTTCCGGCCCACAGTCTCGGGCAAAAGACGGGCTTTTCCCGTTGTGTGCTGGGAACTCTCAGCTCCCAGCACACAGCGGAGCCAATCGCGGGCGCAGCGCGACTCGCGCATGCGCCGTAGGGAACCGGGCAGTGAAGCCGGAGCGCTTCACTTCCTGGTTCCCTCGCCGTGGATGGAGGGGGGAGCAGCAGGGTGACGAGCGATCGCTCGCCCTCTGCTGCGGACGGCGCTGGACTCCAGGACAGGTAAGTGTCCTAATATTAAAAGTCAGCAGCTGCAGTATTTGTTGCTGCTGGCTTTTAATATTTATATATGGTGAACCATCCGCTTTAAGGAGGGACCCCTAGATCGAGTGTGGTGAACAGTGATGCCGCGTACACACGATCGAACATGTCCGCTAAAACTGGTCTGCCGACCAGTTTCCGCGGACATGTCCGATCGTGTCTACGGCCTAGCGGACAGGTTTCCATCGGACAAAAGTTCCTAAGCATGTTTAGAAGCTTGTCCGCTGGAAACCTGTCCGTCGGACATGTCCGCTGGTTAGTACGCCTAACCAGCGGACCGAAAACCCCCGCATGCGTAGAATTGATTCGACGCATGCGTGGAAGCATTTTACTTCCTTGTATGCGCACGTCGCGGCGTCAACGTCACCGCCACGTCACCGCATTGTCTGTCCGTGGGGATTTTGGTCTGATGGTGTGTACACACATCAGACCAAAATATCCCAGGAGACATGTCCGATGAAAACATCGGACATTTCTCCTCGTGTGTACGTGGCCTAAGGTAACGGCAGGGCCAAAATTAAACCAGCAGCTCCTCCAGGGGTAGTGCTACATATATATATATATATATATATATATATATACACATACATACACACACACACACACACTGGGATTTTTTTTATACTAGTAATGGCAGCAATCAGTGGCTTATAACAGGATTGCGGTATTGTCGTTGGCAGCTTGACACTTTTGATACTTTGTGAGAACCAGTGACACTAATACAGTGATCAGTGTTAAAAATATGCACTGTCACTGTACTATTGACACTGACTGAGAAGGGGTTAAACCTCTAGGATACTCAAAGGGTTAAATGTGTGCCGAATCTGTGTTTTTGTGTTTACTTTGTACTGTTTTTACTAAGGTGGATGCTTTGCAAGGAAACAAAATCCACCACATCCCTGCTGACAGAACATAAATTGTTCACATAAGCCAGGGGTCCTCAAACTTTTTAAACAGGGGGCCGGTTCACTGTCCCTCAGACCGTTAGAGGGCCGGACTATAAAAAGAAAACTATGAACAATTTCCTATGCACACTGCACATATGTTATTCTGAAGTGAAAAAAACAAAATGGGAAGCCCCCCCTCATCATTGCAAGCCCCTCACAATCATAGCAACCCTCCCCTTCATCATTATAAGCCCCCCTTACAATCATTAATTGCAAACCGATCATGATCATTGCAGGCCCCCCCCCCCCACCTCACCATCATCATCCTCTCATTGCAAGCCCCCCTCGCCATCATCATTGTAAGCCCCTCATTGCAAGCCCCCCTCACAATCATTAATTGCAAGCCAATCAATATCATTGCAAGCCCCCCAATCATCATTACATCATCATCATCATCAGCCCCTCATTGCAACCCCCCTCACCTTTGCAAGCCCCCCTTACCATCATCAGCCCCTCATTGCAACCCCCCCTCACCATTGCAAGCCCCTCATTGCAAGCCCCCCACCTTCATCATTACTTTATCAGCCCCTCATTGCAAGCCCCCCCACCATCATCATCATCATTACATCATCATTTCATCATCATCAGCCCCCCCCACCATCATCATCATTACATCATCATCAGCCCCCCCCCCACCATCATAATCAGCCCCCCCACCATCATCATTACATCATCATCAGCCCCCCACCATCATCATTACATCATCATCATCAGCCCTCCCCACCATCATCATCATCACATCATCAGCCCCACCATCATTACATCACCATAAGCCCCCCCCCACCATCATCATCATCATTACATCATCATCATCAGCCCCCCCACCATCATCATCATTACATCATCAGCCCCACCATCACCATCATTACATCACCATCAGCCCCCCTCACCATCATCATCAGCCCCCCCCACCATCATCATCATCATTACATCATCATCAGCCCCCCCACCATCATCATTATCATTACATCATCATCAGCCCCCCCACCATCATAATCATCATTCCATCATCATCAGCCCCCCTCCCCCCCTCACTCACCAATGTAAGCCCCTCACAGCCTCACTGTGCCAGACTGCTGTCACGATCACGCTGTGTCACAGCCCCGCTCTGTCACGATGCTCACAGTGTTGGTAACAGTTCTGGTGCGCTGTGATAAATGTCCCGCCCTCCTCCTCTTAGACCTGCTCGTGTGATAGACAGAACACTGGCTCTATCACACAAGCTAGTTTAGGAGGAGGAGGGCGGGACATTTATCACAGCACGCCCGAACTATTAACACTGTGATCTCCGTGACACAGCGGGATCGCTGTGTTACAACCTGCTGTGTAACCGGCATTGCCTGTCAGGGTCGGGTGGGCCGGTTAAAAGTCCTCCGCGGGCCGCATGTGGCCCGCGGGCCGTAGTTTGAGGACCCCTGACATAAGCAGAGCTCTGTTCTGTGTCTCACCTTGTCGATCAGCGGGTGAAGGCCGACATCCATTAGCAGGCACCTTCTGGTCGGCTTGTGCTTGTGAACGGTCTTAAGGACCGTTAACCGATGAAGCTGACTGATGGTCTGATGTTTCTACACACCATCGTGTTAGAACACAGTGACGTAAAACACAACGACATGCTGAAAAAAATGAACTTCAATGCTTCCAAGCATGCGTCGACTTGATTCTGAGCATGCGTGGATTTTTTTTTTCTGTTTAAAGTGGATTTTTGTGCGTGAACTCGTGAAAGAGGAGCCGGACTGCAGGAGTTGGGAGTAGGCAGACCCTCCCCCCGGAGGCAATCTGCCATCCTTCTCCATGCCCCCGGCTGGCAATGGCGGGTGTGAGGGAGGACCTCCCCCTCACCCCGCCCTACCTGCTCCATTTGGGAGCCCAACGGGACCCCGATGGGGCAGAGGGACTCCCCCTATGAGGAAGTGAGGGGGCCTAGCCCGCTCGGCCAGCCCCGTAGGTCCTTCGCCTCTCTTTTTTTAGGAGGCCGCATGGCCAAAGTGCGTGCGTGTTAAACCAATTTCGTGTGCGTGCAGGTGTGGTGGTTTTTTGTGGGGGGTGGGGGGTGGGCGTACTAAGCACAGGCTTACCTTGCATAGCACACCCACCGGGAGCCGGGCTGAGACCACCAAACTCAATTCACATGTAGCCAAGACCGGGATCCGAACTATTGGCTGCAGAGGTGAACGGCTTATCAGCGCAGTGCCAATCAGGTTGAGCCACCAGAGCTGCATGCGTGGATTTTTAACCGATGGTCGTGCATACTAACAATCGGTTTTGACCTATCAGGCGTCCATCGGTTAAATTTTAAAGCAAGTTGGCTTTTTTTTAACCGAAGGTTAATTAACCGATGGGGCCTACACACGATCGGTTTTGACCGATGAAAACGGTCCATCAGACCGTTGTCCTCTGGTTAAACAATCGTGTGTACGCGGCCTTACCTACTCTGTGCAATGGATTGCAGAGAGAGGCCCTGGACCTCCTCCTCTGGAGTTCCCCACCAGTGATATTGGCTCTTCCTCTTCTGTATCTATCTACAAAGCAAGCCACTTGCTAGACACACACAGCCCAGCCCCACACTTCTCGCTGGATTTGATTGACAGCAGTAGGAGGTAATGAAAAAAAAGGCAGTGCAAGGCTTTTTTTATCTTAGTGCAGAGAATGCCATTCACCACTCAGCCCCGAGCTACATCACCAAACTTGTCTCCAAATATCACCCAAACTGTCCTCTCCGCTCCTCCCAAGACCTTCTACTCTCAGGCTCCCTCATCTCCCCTTCCCATACTCGTCTCCAGGATTTCTCCAGAGCCTCTCCCATTCTTTGGAACTCACTACCTCAGCCTCCCCGGCTTATACCACTTCCATCAACTCATTCCCCACAGTCACAACCTTTTGTACCAACTGCCCCACCCTATTAGATTGTAATCTCTTCTGAGCAGGGCCCTCCTAATCCTCTTGTATTTTATTGTATTATAACTGTATTGTCTCCCCTTTATATTGTAAAGCGCTGCATAAACTGTCGGCGCTATATAAATCCTGTATAATAATAAAAATAATTATAGGAAGGAAATAGCTGAGTCACCCTCTCTTTATATAAAAAATATATAATATTAAAAATAGGGTTGTCCTGATACCACTTTTTTAGGACCGAGTACAAGTACCGATACTTTTTTTCATGTACTCGCCGATACCGAATACCGATACTTTTTTTTAAATGTGTCCCCAAATGCAACCATGTCCCCCCACAAATGCAGCCATGTCCCCCCACAAATGCAGCCATGTCCCCCACAGATGCAGCCATGTCCCCCACAGATGCAGCCATGTCCCCCCATAGATGCAGCCATGTCCCCCACATATGCAGCAATGTCTCCCCCATACCGTATATGCAGCCGCCACCGCCTAGTTGATCAGCACGGGAACATTACAGCTTTCATTTGAATTGCTGTGTGTTCCCCGCCGCTCCGCGTATAGACACTTCCCCTTGCTCGGACACTTTGATAGACAGGGGACTGGTGATCTGTCTATCAAAGTGTCCGAGCAAGGAGGAGTGTCTATACGCGGAGCGGCGGGGAACACACAGCAATTCAAATGAAAGCTGTAATGTTCCCCGCGCTGATTAACTAGGCGGCGGCGTTGCGGTATGCGGATGATTCGGTGGCGGCAGCGTTGCGGTTGTTGCGGCGGTGGTGGCGGCGGCGGCGGGGGGGGGGGGGTGTATCGGATCTGACATCGGGAGCATTTGCGCGAGTACAAGTACTCAAGCAAATGCTCAGTATCGGTCTCAATACCGATACTGGTATCGGTATAACCCTAATTAAAAATATATATATTATATATGTAGTTCAAACTTGCCATCTTGAGAGTCAACCAGTGACAGCATGGGGATCTACAAGCAGAATCTGGCCACAGGGGCTACCCCAGCTGATGTCTCCTGGGATCACATCTCCATTGTTCTTGTGGGGGTGCAGAGAGAGAACGCCAAACACCAACTACTCCGCAGATGGATTTGCGGTACCTCTGGAGCTGTAGGTATCTTGTAATGACAATGACATTATATCAGAGGCTGTATCTGAAAAGATACATTGTCATATATATTAAAATGAACAAATGACTCAGCAGAGATAGCTTAAACTCTTAGGTAATAAGAAAATGTTGACCGAGTGCCAGTCATAGAAATTAAAGTGTGTGTAAATTCTAAATCAATTTTTTATCATATTTGGCATCACGCTTCACTGAATACAGTTTTTTTTTAATCCCTTGCTGAAGCCTCCTGTCTGCACTTTAAAGGATTATGAACAACAGAAGGCAGTAGCAGAGTTTCTGATCCTGCACCCTCAGTGATTGGCTGTCACAGTTATCACATGATAGGGTACACCTTCCACCAGTTCCTGATTGTTACCAGTGACTGGGAACTGTCTGTGACAACTCTGTCAGTGTACTGGGAGCACGCTTACAGCATGCAACAGTGGTGCACCATGGACGCATATGTGTGGCACGCAGGTGTTAAAGTGGATGTGAACCCGATTCACAAAATCTAACCTGGGCATGTATTTCTGCAGTGTTTACGTATCTCTCTCCAAAGCACTAAGTCCCGTGTCTTTCTGCTGTTTCATTCTTCTGTTATCAGCATGATAACATCTGTCAACCAAGATAAAACCAGCCTGAAATTTGTGTCGGGGTAGGTGCTATAAATAGATGAGCAGAGAGCTTGTCACAGCTCTCTGCTCATCTGCACATTTCTTCCTTCCTTTACCTATGTGAAGGGGGGGGGTGCCTTTCCTTCAATCAGCTGTCTCCCAGTGTATGGCAAGAATCCACTCCTAGTGTTGAATGAGGAAGTAACAATTCTAAACCAATGTTAGAATCCTAAAGATAATAGAAAGCTGAAGACAGCAGATATTTATGTAAAACTTATGTAGGGAGATTTGTTTCATCTCTGTGTATCATCTGAAGCTGTTCACTTCACTGGGTATATGTGAGGGTTTACATCCACTTTAAGGTCGACTCACCGTGCTGCCACATGTATGCATGGAAGTGGTTAAGCATGCAACAGGATGTAAAATTTGAAACAGATTCACAAAACGTGATTACGGAAATTGTATACAGTGAGGTGGGATACCAAACATGATAATAAATAGATTTTGGGTTTACATACAGTTTAACCACTTAAGGATGTCTTTCTGAGATTTAGTGATTGAAAATTACTTAGAACCCCCCAAACATTATATATATATTTTTGTAACGCCTTAGAGAATAATATGGCGGTTGTTGCAACACTTTTTGTCACACCTTATTTGCGTAGAAAGTCTTAAGCCGCGTACACACGATAGGTTCAAACCGATGAAAACGGACTGAAGTTTGTTTTCATCAGTCCAAGCTGATCGTGTGTAGGCCCCATCGGTCCGTTATCCTTCGGTCCAAAAACAGATGGCTTGCTTTAAAATTGAACCGATGGACACCTAACCGATAGGTTAAAACCGATCGCTAGTACGCACGAGCATCGGTTATAAATCCACGCATGCTCATAATCAAGTTGACGCATGCTTGGAAGCATTCAACTTTTTTTCATCACGTCGTAGTTTTTTACGCCACCACATTCTGACACGATCGGTTCATGAACCGATGGTATGTAGGCACATCAGTCCATCAGTTAGCTTCATCGGTGAACCGATAAAAACGGTCCGTTGGACCGTTCTCATCTGATGGACCGATCGTGTGTACAGGGCTTAACATAAAAAATCTCTTTTTTTAATAAAAAAATAAGACAACAGTAAAGTGAGCCTAATTTTTTTTTAATTGTGAAAGATAATCTTACGCCAAGTAAATTTATACGCAACATGTCACGCTTCAAAGTTGTGCCTGCTCGTGGAATGGCGACAAACTTTTTCCCTTAAAAATCTCCATAGGCGTCATTTTAATTTTTTACAGAGGAGGTCTAGGGCTAGAAATATTGCTCTCGCTCTAACAATCGTGGCGATATCTCACGTATGCGTTCGCTTCTGCACGCAAGCTCGGCAGGAGGGGACTCGTTTTAAAAAAAAAAAAATGTTGTTATTTATTTACCTTTTATTTTTAATTGTACACTCTTCTTTTTAAAAATAAATAAAAATTGTGTCACTTTTATTCCTGTTACAAAGAATGTAAACATCCCTTGTAATAGAAAAAAAAGCATGACAGGTCCTCTTAAATATGAGATCTGCGGTTAAAAAGACCTCAGATCTCATATTTACACTAAAATGCAATAAAAACAAAAAACAAAATGTAATTTGAAAAAATAAAGTCCCTTTGAGAGCTATGGGCGGAAGTGACGCCCTGCAATGCTATGGAGATGGGTGGGGGCCAAATTCCCCTCACTCATCTCCATGTCAAGCCAGGCACAGGACCCGATTGCCTCTGCCACTGCCGGCGGCTCCGGTAAGCGGCAGAGGGCACCGGAGATTGGCGGGAGGAGGGGGCCCCTCCCCTGCCGCTGAAAAAGCTCAATGCTTCTGGTCAGTGCTGTGCATGATCCCTTGTATTATTTAACCACTTAAGGACCCCCGCACGCACATTTACGGCCACAACATGGCTCGTACAGGCACAAGGGCGTAAATTTACATCCTCGCCTTCGTGCGGTTCGGGGGTCCCATCGGGACCCCCTCCGCGGCGTGCGGCGGTCCCCCTGGCTCTGGGAGCGATCGCCGACGAGCGGGCGGATGTCCGTGTTTTCCGCCCCCCCCCGCGATCGCTCCCAGCCAATGGGAGCGCTCCCCCTTCGTGTCAGTTCCTCCTCCTGTGTTTACACAGGAAGGAGGAAATGATGTCACCTCTCATCGCAGCGCTGTTTCCCAGCGCTGCTGATGAGAGAAGACATCACAAGTAAGTGTGCACCAACACAACACTGACACACACACACATAGGCACATTAACCCCTTGTGATCGCCCCCCCCCCCACCCCCCTGTCACAGTGTCACTGAATGCAGTGATCTAATCACTGCATTTAGTGTCAGTGTGACAGGCAGTGTAAAAGTCAGTTAGTGTTAGGTCCAGGATAGCCCCCCCACCCCCCCCTAATAAAGTTTTAACCCCCTGTTCACTGCCCTAGTTAACCCTTTCACTCCCTATTGCCAGCATCACTAAGCGATCATTTTTCTGATCGCTGTATTAGTGTCGCTGTTCCCGCTAGGTAGCTATTTTTTTTATTGCGATTTTTTTTTTTTACTAAAGACATGTGGCTGAATTAATTTTGGCCTAAATGTTTGACTAAAATTTAGTTTATTTTATTTTTTTTATAACAAAAAGTAAAAAAATAGTGATTTTTTTCAAAATTGTCGCTCTATTTTAGTTTATAGCGCAAAAAATTAAAATCGCAGAGGCGATCAAATACCACCGAAAGAAAGCTCTATTTGTGGGAAGAAAAGGACGCAAATTTTGTTTGGGAGCCACGTCGCACGACCGCGCAATTGTCTGTTAAAGCGACGCAGCGCCGAATTGTAAAAACACCTTGGGTCATTTAGCAGCGTATGTGTCCGGGTCTTAAGTGGTTAAAGGTGACCCCCTGACATGACACATTTGCCATGTCATTTTTTTGGGGGGAGGAGAGTGGATGCCCTCTTTTTAGATGCATCCAGCTCCCATTTCCCACCGGAAAGGAAGTTCACCGCTCCCCCCTCCATCCCTGCAATCTTCTGGGACACGTCACAGGTCCCAGAAGATTGCCCAGCCATTCACAGCGTGCAGCATGGCTTGCGTATTTGCAGTGCATACCTGGCTGTGAACACCGCAGTTGGGCCCCAGAGTGGGAAAGGAGCAGGGCTCCGTTCATCCGTATTGCTGGACCGTTGGACAGGTGAGTGTCCGTTTATTAAAAGCCAGTCTCCACACTTTTTGTACCTTACTGCATTCCCACAAAATGATATACTTCCCCAAACTATCGAGCATCAACAGCAACAGTTTAGATTACAAGATTTCTATAGGAAAGGCATTTGGTGCATCAAGAGAAGACTGCTGTAAATATCAAAAATTAGTATTTTAATTAAAAAGGCTTCCCTTGAATAGGTGGAAATAATGTTCCTTTGTATCTTCATATATTCACCAAAGGAACATATCACTGATCATTAGAAAGATGACGCTTATCCGTTCACTCCTTGACCCCAGCACAGATTACCATCCAATTTCCCTAGAGAAAAACTCAAGCTATTGGAGTATTATTAGTCTGAAGCCAATTAATTCAGCAGTGTGGCTTAAGACAGCACAACAAAAATAAACATAAGCACTTGAAAAATGCATACATTATGCAGTATATGATTCACCAATAAGAACATCCTGCAAGTGTATCTGGGAATCTAAGTTTGGATGGGGCCCAAGCTGCAAATCCCTCTGTACCACTGAGAAGGGCCTGGATCTTCAGAAGAGTCACACTAAGACATGGACATAAATAGAGAAGGATTGCTGCTCTAAGCCCCAGTCCAATAACGCACACACCCTTTTAGGAATTTACAGGTGCTGGCAACCGAACACCGTTGAAGACATCTTTACTGATATCTTGTGTAGCAGATGAAATTCAATACAGTCACTTCATGTAACAGAATACAGGAAAAGCTGCTGACGCGTTTCACACCGTATGAAGGTGCTTAATCATATGATTAAGCACCTTCATATAGTGTGAAACGCTGCACACATTTGCTTATGTTTTTATGAAATTAAAGAGGAATAGTGGTTGTGGGACTTTATATGAGGCATGTCACTACCCAAAGTTAAAAATAACATAAAATATAAATGTTTAACAAAAAGAAAACTTTTTTTTTAAATTAGAATCCAAGAATAAATCTGCATCATCCCAGAAGGACACAATACATGGTGATAAATCACAAAAAGGTCATAAAAAGTTATAAAACCAGCAGACATATGGAGAGCATATATTAGTACAAATAAATGGATGTAAAATTGATACATGACACAATCAAAACCAGAGATAGTTATAAATTGCAAGAACCAGACTGTCTTGGCATCCAAATCAATGTGGAGCTCAACGCGTTTCATGGGACGTGTCCACTCATCAGGAGTACAGTATAGATGCATGTCTATAATAGTAAATGAGTAAAAATAATTATAAAAATATAAAAGTATATGGTCAAAATTATTGAGCACTTTCCTATAGCAGGAATGGAAGACATGGCCTAGGAAAGACAAGCAGTCCGGGACTTACTGGTCAGCTGCAGAATAGCCCAGTTCCTAAGAAGGAGGGGGAGAAAGGGGTGGGAATGACCCATCCAGACCCAAGGAACAGCCGAAGTGGGCAGGTCAGGAATTCACAGAGAAGTGGTGGAATGCACGAACGACTCACGTCCACACTAATCTAAAAATAAATATATGCCGGTATATGCGTAATACATGGAAATGTAAAAAAGTGTTAATATTTGTAAATATATTGTAACAGTAGGGACTACTGTCACGATGAAATGGACACACGGTCTGCATACAGCCAGATTGCAGAGCTGCAGAGCGTAAATTTAAAAACAGAGAAAACTGCGCTGGCAGTTTTCTCATATTTTTTCTATTGCTACATGGGGCTCTATGGCTTGGAGATCCTTCAGAGATCTGGGTGGGACTGGATCTCCAACCTGTGTCCAGGTTTTGAAGACAGCCTGCAAGCTGCCTTCCCAGGTGCAGACAGCTCATTAAATGAAGGGCTGGGGAGAGCAGATGTGGGAAGGAAGGTGAAGGAAGTGGGAGCAGTGGCTGTTATTGTCTCTGTGTGAGGATAGACGCTGTACGCGTTGGAAGGCTTCGGAGCCGTGTGCATCCAGGACCGTGGGTCTGGAGGAGGTGATGGTTTGAGGAACCAGTACCTGTAGCCGCAGTGCTGTTAAAGAGTAGCCATGTGGGCTGTTATTTTCAGTTGTCGCTAACTAACGTTTAAACCCCTGCGTGGGATTCCTGAATGGACTTTTGTTTCGTTTTTTTCTCCTTTAATAAACGTGGGCTACCAGGCCCTTAACGTTATATGCCTGTTTGGTGTTGACTCACTGCACAAAAAACGCATCTGCCACAAGAGTTAATTACCCCCAACGTTTACAATATATATATGCCGAAAAGTTGGTCCGTTCACAGACCCAACTTTTTGTCCGATGAAACCCGAAAAAGTTGGTCCCATAGAACGTACACACAGTCGGACAACTTTGAAATGTTGCAGATTTTGAAGTTGGTTGGCCAAAAGTCCGACCGTGTGTATGTGGCTTAACATAACAAGTGCTAAAAAAAGGGGTGCTAGGTGCCACATACAAAAAGAAAAAAGGGTGTACGAGTGGGGTCACCTGAGAATCTGACAAGTGTAATTCCATGGATTAACCAGTTCAGACCCGCGCTATAGCCGAATGACGGCTACAGCGCGGGTCTGAATATCCAACCCGCCGCCTTTTGACAGCCGCCCCTTTGGGCGTTCCCAGCGCGTGCTCCAGAGCGCGCATCGGGGAAGCTCTTTGTTGGCCGTGTCCCCAATCAGAGTGGCCGTTTGCTATGCGATCTACGCAGCCAATGAGAGATGATCTCATATGTAAACATATGAGATAATCTCTCATTGCCGGCTCACACAGAGACAGCGTCCTGTCTCTGGAGAGGAGGAGACCGATCTGTGTTCCTTGTACATAGGGACACAGATCGGTCACCCCCCCCAGTCACCCCCCCTCCCCACACAGTTAGAACACTATGTAGGAAATACATTTAACCCCTTTCTCAACCCCTGGTGTTAACCCCTTCAATGCCAGTCACATTTATATCGTAATTAGTGCATATTTATAGCACTGATCGCAGTATAAATGTGAATGGCGCCAAAAATGTGTCAAAAGTGTCCGATGTGTCCGCCATAACGTTGCAGTCCCAATGAAAAATCGCAGATCGCCGCCATTTCTAGTAAAAAAATAATAATAAAAAATAATAATTCTGTCCCCTATTTTGTAAGCGCTATAACTTTTGCACAAACCAGTCGCTTATTGCGATTTTTTTATTTTTTTACCAAAAATATGTAGAAGAATACGTATCGGCCTAGACTGAGAAAAAAAATGTTTTTTGTTTTTTAAATTGGAATATTTATTATAGCAAACAATATTGTATTTTTTTTTCAAAATTGTCGCTCTTTTTTGTTTATAGCGCAAAAAATAAAAACCGCACAGGGGATCAAATACCACCAAAAGAAAGCTCTACTTGTGGGGAAAAAAGGACGTCAATTTTGTTTAGGAGCCACGTCGCACGACCGCGCAATTGTCAGTTAAAGCGACGCAGTGCCGGAAGCTGAAATTTCACCTGGGCAGGAGGGGGGTATATGTGCCCAGTAAGCAAATGGTTAAACTGCGGTCACGTTGTATTAAAAATCAATTTTTTTATTGGTCTTATGTAATATTCAAACTTTCTGGGAATCTGAATTTTGGGCATTCACTAGCTGTAAAGCCATAATCATCAAAATAAAATAAAAAAATAAATGCTTGAAATATATCACTCCGTGTGTAACACATATATATATATATATATATATATATATATATATATATATATATATATATAAAATATATGAGTTTCACTTTTTGAATTACTGAAATAAATTAACTTTTTGATGATATTCTCATTTTTTGAGACGCACCTGTATACTGACCAAGCCGATGAAACACTGGAGCCTTTGAGATTGTGTGTTGGAGCCATCTAGTGGTGTGATGTGAGCAGACGCACATCCCAGGTTGTGGGTTTATTCCATGCTGCATTAACCTCCTATATAGTATAGAGGTCTTCTATTTTTGGTAAGCAGTTTGGACAGGTGAAGGTGGCTGAGCACATGAAAGATGCATTGAAGTGACAATAGATTTCACAGCAGCAGTTTTGGGATGATTTGTACAGTATGAATTTTTGGTTGGACTTTTAGTTATAGATTTTTTTAATTCTACTCAGGCGCTTACACACGTTATTCACTTTGAAAGGTGTAGGGTATTACTTATATATATATATATATATATATATATATATATATATATATATATATATATATATTTGAAATGTAAGTATTATTTATGAATTGCTGTAGTTGAACACAATTTTATCCTTATTTATTCACTGGGTTTTCCATTACATTGGATTTATTGGATATTATTCAATAAAGACAATGGATACATTTTGTACTATATGTTTTGCATATCTTGTATTCAGGTTTCGGGTTGCTGCAGTCCTTGATGTTTTCATTTTTTGACAGTAGGTTCAGGTGGTTGGGTAAATTCATTCAGACTGTACATATGGCATGTCAAAAATATTACCCCATACAAGGGAATGGAACTGCCCTGCAACCACGTGCATGGTGCAATGTATACGGTTGCGGCACAGTGGTGAGGGCTTACAGGGTTGAACAGGCAGCGAGGACGCAACATGTCAGACGCCCTCTGAAAAACTATCCAGCGCAGAGGGGTGGCAAAGGGCTGCAGCTTGTGTAAACAAGCCCTAAAGCCTTTTACAATTAAAAAAAATAAAAACATTTGTACAACTTAACTTATTTATTAAAAATTATGTTAAAGGGGTTGTAAAGAAATGTTATTTTTCATAATAAGGATCCTTTACCTGCAGACATTCCTCTTTTCACTTCCTCATTGTTCCTTTTTGCTCAGAAGTTGCTCTACTTCTTCTCTGTTCTGTTCACTTCCTGCTTGTCTGATTGTTACTCACCACCATAAAGGGAGGCTTTACTGCGGTGGTCAGTGACGTGCTCGTCCCCTCCTGGGAACTACATCTGTGCGTCAGGACACTCTCTACGTGTTAGGCCGCGTACACACGATCGAATCTATCTGCTGAAAACGGTCCGACGGACCGTTTCAGCAGACAAATTTGATCGTGTGTATGGGCGGACAGACGGGTTTTTCCAGCAGACAGATTTTAAAGCATGCTTTAAAATCTGTCTGCTGGGAACCCATCCATCCGACATGTCGACGCATGCGCAGAAGTGTTTTACTTTCTGGTGACGGTGACGTGGCGGCGTCAACGTCACCGTCACGTCACCGCGATGTCTGCCGGTGGGGATTTTGGTTTGATCGTGTGTACACGATTAAACCAATATACCCCAGCAGACAAATCCGATCAAAACGGTCTGTCAGACCGATTTGAACGGATTTATTTGGTCGTGTGTACGCGGCCTAAGAGACTTCAAGGAGGTGTAAATTACTGGGCGTGCCGAAATGCATACTGGGAAATGTAGTTCTTACATAAATGAGCGCCACAAACCAGGAAGTGAATGAGAGAACAGACACTAGAATGCCGGAGGTGATATAGATGAAGGAATTTAATAGGTATACCACGCACTTTTTGCCCTTAAAATCAGGGCGAAATCCTGGGTGCGTGATATACGCCGATACTCGCTTCCCGCGCTGTGTTTGAACACCGAACGCCGGCGCCATATACCGAGCGCAGTACACTCGGGTACACTTGGCCAGGCTCGGCTCCCCTCATGATTATGCGAGAGATGCCGAGAGGAGCCGAGCGTGCCAGAGTGTACTGCGCGCTCGGTATATGTTGGCGGCGTTCGGTGTTCAAACAGTGCGGGAAGCGGGGATTGGCTCAGAGACAGCGGGGGAGAAGCAGGGAGGACACCACGAAGCCGCAGACGGACGCCGGACCGGACAAGGCCGCCGATAGACGCCGGGCAAGACACCAAAACTGCAAGTAATGAAAAAAAAAATCAGGAATTTTCTTGTCCAGATTAGCGCAGTGCGCGCAATAGACAGATAAGTACGGTACTTGTTTTTTAACAGAATCATTACACTATTCTGTCTGTCTACCTTGCAGACATAAATTTTGTATGAACATTTTTTTTTTCCCTTTACAACTCCTTTAAATAAATTCTGTTTATCTAACAGTTATGCCTTATACACACACATTTGGAATTTCTGATGGAAAAAGTTAGACGGAATTTTTTTATCGGATATTCTGACTGTGTGTGTGCGCCCCATCTGAGTTTTTCCATCAGAAATTCTGACGGACTTAGAAAGAGAACATGTTCTCTTTTTTTCTGATGAAAAAAAATTCTGTTCAATCTATATGTAACTCCAATGGAGAAAAAAACATGCATTTTCAGAATCAAGTACACTCATGCTCGGAAGCATTGAAATTATTTTTTCTCTGCTTGTTGTAGTGTTGTACGTCACCACGTTTTGGACGGTTGGAATTTGGTGTGACAGAGTGTATGCAAGACAGCTTAAACATAATTCCGTCAGAAAAATCCATCTGAGTTTATCAAGTTGAAAATTCCGATTGTGTGTACGGGGCATTATAAGGAAATAGTAGGAAACGCCATCTTGTGGCAGTATGCTAGTACTGACAGCATGTTAGTGGTTTATTAAGACCAGTTTAACACATTAATATACCTGTATTTATATTGTAAAGCATTCAATCTGACATTTGCCAAACATGGTAAACTGGTGCAAGGACATTGATTGATTCTCTGACATTAAAGCATGGTAAACTCTATGAAGAAAAAAAAGATTTCCTCCTGCCAGGCATTATCATTATGTGCTAGTATGCATCGCATACTAGCAGATTATGAAAGACTTACTTTAAAACAAGGCACTGCAGAGGCTTCTATCTTTACCTGGTCCTCCTTCCAGATTCGCAGATTCCAGCCAACTGACAAATGCATGCGGGACAATCGCTGTTTAAGCTGTTCCATTTTCACAGTAATGCTTGTATTAACCCAACAGATCGTGTAATGACCTTTCTATCCTATCAATAGGTGGAGAGTCTATGCAAAAGGGGTCCCTCACTGCATTGATGTAGCGGATGATGACGTGCAGCATCTGCCCCCCAGTGACCAGTTTTCCTTGCTGAAGGAGTCCAGCTTTGGCTTCAATGCCCTCACCATGTATGTATGAATGCCCAAGCTTGGAACAGGCAACAAATCTTTGGAAGCTGCAACTGTCTAGTTGACAACCCAAACTTCTTGGTCCACTCTACAGATATATATTTAAAATGTCAATTTTCTTTCAGCCAAGAGCATTGTGCAAATGCATTTACGCATCAGTATATGTCAAAATGAAATTACTGTACGATGTACCATATGGCCAAATTTGTGGTCATCTGACATCACACAATGGTGTGTGTGTGTTTTTTTTTTTTTTTTTGTGCAGTTATATAGCCTCCACTCCAGGATTGCTTTGTGCATATGGAAATTTGTGCCCATTTGACCAGATGTTCAAAATGGTTGGTCAAGGCACTGTACAGGTCAATTAAATTTCCTCTTCACCAAACTGGTCAAATGTGTACAGTGGGGGGGGGGGGAGTACTTGGTAAGCCTGGAGAAAGATGAGTACATCTCGGAAATACATGTGCACTTTTCGTATGTCACGTGCAACAAATCTGACAGTATGAGTGAGCTAGTAGCTCTGGTTTTTGAGTTGACAACACTGCTTCTGCTACACTATAAAATCTCAAGCGGTATTAATTGGAATGCAAAACACCCCCCCCCCCCCCCTCCATCCTAGAACTTGAGCCACGTCTCCCCCGCGCCTGCCAAAATCTAGTTAATTTGTGCTTGGGGAACACAACAGCTTTCATTTGAATAGCAGTGTGTTCCCCGCCGCGCCTCATGTATAGACACTCCCCCTTGCCCAGGCACTTTGATAGACAGATCACCCGTCCAATCCTGGGATGGGTGATCTGTCTATCAAAGTTACTGGGCAAGGGGGAGTGTATATACATGAGGCGCGACGGGGAACACACTGCTATGCAAATGAAAGCTGTTGTGTTCCCCAAGCGCAAATTAACTAGATTTCGGCGGGGGGACGACGACCACTTGGCTTTGTCTTAGGGGACTAGGCGGCAGCAGCTCTCCTCTCCTCTCCTCCATACGGGGACTGCTCTGCACTCCACCAGCTCTGGGGAAAAAAAAGTATTGGATCAGGCAACGGGAGCATTTGTGCAAGTACAAGCACTCGCGCAAATGCTCAGTATCGGTCCTGATACCGATACTAGTATCGGTATCGGGACAACCCTAATGATCTTATAGGTAAATGCCATTCTGACAAGTGCTGTGATCAACATAAGCATTTACTGACCCATGAGGCGATTAAGCGCCCAGAGGGGATTTAGTTTGCATGTGCTGCGCTATACAAGTTACTCACTTACTCATGAACTACACTAGCTTAAGAATCCCTGGTAATGGCTGAGCCTGCCTATATCGTTGGAAGAGCCAGAACACTGTAACTAAGCAGGGCACACTTGTATCCCCTTTAGTTTTCCATAACATGGGTATTACACATTGGCTATAGACAGGGATGTCTTGATAGCATCTTGGGCCCCTGGGCAAAGTAATGCTCTGGGGCCCCTACAATGATGACAGTGCAGGTAAACATACATCAAGTAGGTAGGAGGCAGACTGCCTCCCCTGTGTATCCATCACTCGCAGTGCTTTCATTGGGCCCCCAATTTCGGGGCAGGGTGGGTTCAAGGGCCAGCTGCTTTGGGCAAAGGGCAGGGCCCCCCCATGCAGCTGGGGCCCCTGGGCGTGCCCTCTCATTAAGACAGCCCTGGCTTTAGAGGAGTCTATAATATATGTATGAACATGTTTTATTTTCTCAGTGAATTTGAATCCAAGCTGAGAGGATTTGCATGCAACACTAATTCATGGCAGAACATACAAGACCTCAAAAAGGTATCAAGCCTACACAGATCGCAGATCTCAGGTGTGTAAAATATGCTTCTCAATTCTTTATAAATCACTACTTGTAACTATACAATGCAGTTCATTATGCTTTATAAAACAGAAGCCATAGCTTGCTGTTGCTTTTAAGCGGTGTTGGCAGGAACTGCACAACCCATGAGCAAGGCTTTAGATCGTGGTAAATCCCTAACAATGGGGATGCTAACAGAATAGGGTTACTTAGTAATTTCTCTTCTCTCAGAACTGATGAAATGTAATGCCCAAGTGGCACTACAGAGATGCACTGTCTTGGTGATACCCTGATCATTGCCCAGTCAAATTATGCTTTTTGTTTAGCCTGTTCTATTAAATTGCCTATGGTCATCTAGTTTTGGAAACTCAATTTACTAGTTTCACCTTCAACCAGACTGTGCTGTACAGCTGCAAACCAAATAGCTTCTCCCCATATTTAAAGTACATTTAACAATAGCTTAAAAAGGAGTGCAAAAGCATTGATAGGCAAGAGCTCTTATGTGTTCATGGTTATGCCTTTGAAACTACCGGTACTTTAGTTTTTGGAAACCCTGTAATCTTGGCTGCCATTACTGTCTCGCTCTTCTAAATGCCAGTTGCTTACCTGTCAGCTGACGTAGTGTCTTGAGTGGATGAGGTTTTTTCGGACATTTACTATGATTGTTATAGGCCTATGGCAGTTGTCATTGGCAAAAGGTAAGCCTGGAGAAAGACGAGTACATCTTGGAAATACATGTACGCTTTTTGTATGTCACATGCAAAAAATCTGCCAGTATGAGTGAGCGGCTAGCTCTGGTTTTTGAGTTGACATCTGCACTGCATCTGCTACACTATAAAATCTCAAGCGGTATTAATTTGTCCTGCCTCTGCTGGAACTGCAAAACACCCCCCCCCCCTCCATCCTAGAACTTGAGCCACGGTTTAAGGGAATGGTCATAACTGAATAAATGGCTTAACATGAAACCATTCAGTTAAAGCACAGAATTGACAAGCCAGGTTGCACTCCACAACAATACTGGTGTATTATATAATATCATTTATAAATAAGATTTCAGAGACTCTTGTAAACTTGATGATCCGCTCTGCTTTTTAATATTGTATTTCAGATCTAGTGAGCGAGATATGGAAGGAGGATTCATTCTTTGGTTAACCCCATTCTGATAAAGAAATGCTTCCAAATCCCAAAAAACTTCCCAGTTGATGAACACATGGTGGCTCCCTCAATTGGGGCTTCAACAAACCTAGCGAAAGAACTCCAGGTGGGCATAGCTGATGCAAGGATCAAGTCTAATGTGAATTGTTGGTAATTTTCTTCTAATTCAGCCAAATTTTGGATGGGAAGTATTTACATACCTCAACTTTTTGAAATGGGAATGAGGGACACCCATTGGCAAAAGCATGCAGGCATAGGACACACACCTTGCCACACCCCCTTAAAGGGGGATTGTACAAAAACAAGATTGGTTAAACACACAAGTGCTTTTTTTTTTTTTTTACCACTACTATTCCTTTATATTTGCTTTTGGAATTTACAAATGCAGCAATTTATAAATGCGATGAAAGGGTTAGAGGCTGCTTTAAAAGTTCAGTTTTTGGTTTACGTATGGCTAACTCAAATTCCATAAACTGTTACAGAACGGTCACATTTTCCTGGTAGACTATAAAATTCTTCAAAAAGTTCCTGCAAATAACTTGATCAATGGAAACCAACAATACCTTGCAGCCCCTATGTGTCTACTGTGGAAAAATCAGGATCAGCTTGTCCCAATTGCAATTCAGGTAAGTTCACTTCTAACACTTTTGAAGCTTAACAAGGTGCAATACGCCATGTTGAATCAATCATTAAAACATCATGGAGAATGTGGCATGGGCAAAAACCATAAATTTGCCTCAAACCTTGTGTGACCACTGCACATGTAGCCTAAATTACACTTGTTCCAGGAGCATTAGGTGTTATAGACTGCAGAGCGTATTCAAGACTTGACTAGCAGCGAACAAAAAACAGGAAGCTATGTCTATATTCTGTTCCCAAACTATAGCCTGCTACTTGCAATAAACTAGCCCCTGCAATAAAAAAGTATCTTGTAACTCAAGGGAGCTTTGGATTGTTCTGCAATCTGAGTGGCACCATTAGGAAAAAATCGCCTGCATAATGGGGCCTGTAGAGTACTGGCTGTGACTGCTCCTGATGGTGAAGACCAATGGTGGCTTTTTTTTTATTTTATTTTTATTTTTTATTTTTTTTGGGGACTACCAATGTTGACCACCATATTCTTCCCACTAACAGCCATGCTGGGACTTTTATCGCTCCAACTGGGGCCAGAAAGAACAGTGGATGTGAACTGGACCTTTGTTCAGGATCCTTGGTCTAAACCAGGGATCCTCAAACTATGGCCCTCCAGCTGTTGCGGAACTACACATCCCATGAGGCATTGTAAAACTCTGACATTCACAGACATGACTAGGCATGATGGGAATTGTAGTTCCTGAACAACTGGAGGGCCATAGTTTGAAGACCCATGGTCTAAACGGTCATTGTGCCATGGCACTGGTAGGAGGTCTAACAAGAGCAAGTGACATAAGGACCTTGGCTATAGGGTTGAGGGTGAACCAGTGGATAGTATGTGCAGAGGAGGAATGTGGGGGTGGGTAGTATGTGCAGAGTGGTGTCAGTAATATGGACAGTGTCTGTGTGTTTTTTTTTTTTTTTTCCCAGCCCTGTTGGTGAGCTTTGGTATATAGGGGATCTAAACTGCCCCCTGACATCTCCTCTTTGAGACCCAAAGGGACCAAGGACAGATTCCCCAGTCCCTTTTTCTGCAGCATTAAAGATGGATAGACAACAGCTCCTGTTCATTCATAAACTGAAGCAGAGTAATAGTCTACTCTGCTCAATTATTACAGGACACAGGAGTGATCGCTCACTGTGTCCAATTCAGAAAAAGGGGACGGTAAATGACATTTATTGACCTCCCCCTTCCTCTGCTCTCCATCCTGACATTCCCCCACAGCATCCGCCAGGAGAGGAGGGAGCCAGCTGGAGGATAACATGGTGGGGGGAATGATGGGTGCTTGCAACTGTCCCCCTGCTGCACTAATCTCCCTGTATGGCATTTGCCATTTTGGCTATATAGCTGCAGGAGGGAGAGGGAGGAGAAGCGGCTGTCTGAAAAGCCATGCGGGGAGATCAATGTGGTGGGGGGTACAGTTGCAAGCACAAATCCATGTATGCAGGGTGGGTCACTGTGCCCCCCCCCCCTTTTGGGGGGCATGTGTAATGAACACTCTGCACACATGGATGATACGCTGCTGACTTGTAGTAATAAACGCCTAGTTAAAGCGGTATTTCACCCTAAATATAAGATCTCCCATGCGATCCAGCATACTGGCGTCAGCGCCAGTATGCTGGGTTTTTTTTTTTAATCCCACACTTACTGTATTATAGTGGAATTCCTTTTCTGTCCCCCGTGGTGGACGGCGCCAGTATAGCGCGTCACATCTTCCTAAAATACCCGATATGGACTCGGGTAATCTCGGCGAAAATGCGGCGCCTGCGCACAGACCTAGGAGCTGACTGCGCAGGCGCCGTATTTCTCCGAGTCCTACGGCTATGGCGCGTCACGCCCTCCGAAATAGGACTCGGAGAAATACGGCGCCTGCGCAGTCAGCTCCTAGGTCTGTGCGCAGGCGCCGCATTTTCGCCGAGATTACCCGAGTCCATATCGGGTATTTTAGGAAGATGTGACGCGCTATACTACAGCCGTCCACCGCGGGGGACAAAAAAGGAATTCCACAATAATACAGTAAGTGTGCGATTAAAAAAAAAAAAAAACCAGCATACTGGCGCTGACGCCAGTATGCTGGATCACATGGGAGATCTTATATTTAGGGTGAACCTCCGCTTTAAGGAAAACCACTTGCTTGGTTTGCTATTAATCATGACTGTAAAAATGACACCATTTCTGAAGATCATGTTGGTTTATTAACCTCTCTTGGCCATTTCTTGTATTCCAGTTATCTCAGACACCCAGAGATGATGCTCCAATCTTTCTGCCCAGTGACTCAGAATTTGACTGGTTACTGGCCAAGATCTGGGTGCGTAATTCGGATTTACAAGTGCATGAAATTGACACTCACCTTCTCCGCACACATCTCTTACCAGAGGTCTTCTCCGTTGCAACCATCAGGCAACTTCCAATGGCACATCCAGTGTATAAGGTGAGTGGTGTCAACAAGTAAATCTCTTTTTACAATACTTTTTTTTTTTTTCAGTAACTGTTTTTGTGGATTGCCAGGAACTTTATGGGTCATGCTTAATTCTCAACTACTGTACAAGGCAATGTTGTCTTTACTTTATGACCCAGTAAATGTTTACCCCAATAATTGCTAAATGAGAGCTCAGGTTGAATTTAAAATGAAGGAATGCTGCAGCACTTCACACTCTCATGCAGGCTGCTGTGGTGTCTTACAAAGGCATGGGAGGCGAGGCCAGTCATGGGACTGGGCATCTCTGTTAAGCTTTTGTAATCTATGGACTTGGTCGGCGCTTTGGAAGTCCTATTCTGTTTTGTTTTCCCATTGATAGTCCAACAATACGTGTTGATGCATTGCTCAGATATGAAAGGGACCTTAAGGTTTTACATATTTAATGTTCCACAAAATAGTTCTACATCTGTCTTGACAAACTGTAAAATGGCCTATCGTTGCTGTCATTCTCTAGAAATGTTTAAACTGCAAAAGAAAATGCATGGTTCGATCTGACTGGAGTTTCATGTGTGGTATGTGTATATATATATAATTTTTTCTCCAATCGCTTTTCAGGACAACCTTGGAGAGAGCGCTGCTCCGCCCATTTCTTAGAAAACACACGTGATCCTTTAAGATCCCTCCTCTTCCACCATGGCCTCAGTTATTGTGTTTCCTCCGCCATGGTGGAAGCATCACCATGTCTAGGGGTGAATACTTGTGGAAAGTGAATAAAGCGAGTGTCCAGACATCAGAGTGCGTTTTCAATGTTTTATTCCAAGGCCCAACATGGCCAACATCAACATGGCACACTTTAGAGAAAGGTTGATGAGCAGAAGAAAACTGCAGTATCGGGCCTTGGATATTATAGAGAGCAGCTTGCTCTCAGTACAGTCACACTTAATCGTCGCCACTCCCGCCGGAGTGGGTAAAGTGCCCCGGACAGGCGTTTAACTTGGGCCTGGCAGCCGAAAGGTCACTTGCAATAGTCACTGGGAGGAATTACGGCCTCCGCCACAGGCCTGAGGAATTTCCATACTTTTCAAAGGGGTAGAACTAATGGATCCTCCCAGTAAGTCACTTCTCTAGAGTCATCAGAGGACAGTTGAAGTGTACCTGTCCTGTAGTGATGACCGGATCCCCGGGGGTTTGCCTAGGCCTAGCAGACAACCTTTGCTTTTGGGTCTTCCGAGCCAATCCCCCACCGTACAGTACCCAGCAGCCGCTGGGGCCCCCTTTCGATGTCAGGGTGAAGCTCCGCTTGGTGCGTAGCTTTGGCCAGGTAGGCCTTGATGGCGGGGCCCATGGATGCGCGCGCCCTGAAGGTGGATGCCGCACCTGGAACACGGGCATAGAACGTCACACGCTTCTCTCCGGCGTCTGCCACAGATATACTCTCCCGCCAGCATGTCCAGAGGGAAAATCCTCTGATTGGCTGCTGGGAGAAAGTGGGTCTGGTGGAACCCCTTCCAGCGCCAAACTGTCACCCAGGGGCAAAACCCCTCCCCTAGCATGCAGACTGACTTAGAAAGCAGTTCTAAACTGACAGCCTAAACTTAACTATGGCAGGAAGTAACTATAAACAGTTGACCAGGTGGCGGTATACCCTGGTGCATATAAATGTTAGCAGTAGGCTTCTTTCTTGTAATATCCTATATACTTATGGTGGTATTGCCCTCCTATTTTCTGCTTACTGGAAGCATTGTGGTCGAATTGGTAGACAAGGTCATGTCCATCTCCCTTCCATATTACCCTTGGGTGTGTCCCGTTCCATAACATCCAATTTTCAGTTCCAAAATATAAAAAAATATACTACCCCATTTATTGAATGCAACCAAAAGCAGCTGGAATTTAACAAATCCATCATTTGCGGTACTAAAAAAAGATTTACTTCATGCATACAGCTAATTCGAAAACTAGATTGTACATCCGAATTGCAGTAGAATGGGAAAGACGAGTTGCATGTTGTCCCTTTCTCCCCCCTTTAAATTATTTTCTAGAACGGAATATTTTTGTTTCCATTTCTGTATTCTACTTTAGTTTATTGCATAATATATGCAATGCACCTTTTTGGTGTCTGTTCAAAAGATTTATATTATGTGATTTATTTTTAATTTTTCTGTATATGCTCATGGCTTTAAAAGCAATACATTTATCAAATCTGCCACAATTGCTATATAAACAGGACCAACCTCCCTTTTAGACAGGCAGTGCACCACAGCACTTTTGGTATTGGGCCTTTTTGTCTGCTGCTGAGACAGATTGTGCTTTGTCGTTTGAGTAACAAGGGTAAACATCCATTGGAGATCTGTTGACCCAGCTAATTGAGGCAAGCGGAGAACCCACTGTGCTACATGCTGCCCTGCTCAGTCACAAAAATGAGGGCGATGTACGAGTAACAAAGTTGAAGATTCATACTGTACTGAATGGGGCACCTGTGACATGGCCATTATTGCAGTAAATGTAAAGCTGCTTCTTTGGTAACTGATCAGATTCTGGCTGTGATATTCATTCTAATATCTATTGTGTATTTGGTTCAAATGGGAGTACATTTTGTGGTAAATGGGATGAGTAAAGAGCCCATAGGCTCTGTTCCTGCAGGATCTTGAGTATCAAGTCTGGCTCTGTCTTCTCTATAGACACCCCAGATATGACAAAGCTTATGCAAAAATCTCTGAATTGTTCAGTCCTAAACCAGGCTTCCATTATGAGGTGAAGTTCCCTTTAAAGTATGATTGTTCCTTTTGTCACTGGGTTGCCCACACCCTTCACTGTCCTCATAAAAAAAATACCAGCTGGTTCACTGGGCATTAGAGCAGGGGGTCTCAAACTGGCGGCCCTCTAGCTGTTGCAAAACTACAAGTCCCATGAGGTGCTGCAAGGCTGGCAGTTACAAGCATGGCTCCCACAGGCAGAGGCATGATGGGACCCCTGCTTTAGAGTCACTTTGTTCCTCTACCTATAAATGGAATTTCATTTCACCCTGTTAAGTAGGTCAGTATATGATATCAATCAAATATTATAAATGTTCTGGCTCTGTCTCCTGTGCAGTTTGACTTTTATTCTTGGATGCCCAATGGACCCACTGCCATGAAGAGTCCACCACCCACTGCTAAAGGTGTCACTACAATGCAGGATATTCTAAAAGTGTTGCCAGATGTGAACACTACAGCTACAGGCATTGCTACAGCGTGGCTCCTTAGCAAGGAGCCCCAGGATAGGGTGAGTGCCAGGGACTGACGAGGAGCAATGTACAAATGTGCTGCATATGAAATGTTTACTGTAAAGTGATGAAATAGAGCCTTTTATAAATGCATAGAGTGATTTGTGTGAAAGCCTTTCTAGTGTAACAAAATGCAGAGCCAAAACATTTTTTTGCAGGTTACAATTCCTTAAAGTCCACAGATGTGTAAGTAGACAAATTAAAATTGGGGAAAGTCTGGTGTGATTAATTCAGTGACTGTAGAGATGTATATAACGTGTATACCTATATCTCTCCACCTCCTTCAGACAAAGTGCAAATTCATCAGAAGTAATAGAAGCTATGACAGCAGCATGTGCCCCTTATGCCAAAATGGAGATCCTCAGGATTCATGGCGGCATAGCATCTTCATGTATCTAATACCATCTAGGCTTTGAAGAAGGGGGTACGCCCCAGAAACGCGTCAGCCAATTAGATGCCTGAAGTTCTACTGGCAGGTCCAGTCCAGCTGTCTGAAAAGCGCTTGCTTATAATTGTCTTATGAGTAGGACCATTGCTTTCTATTCTGTTTTTAATAACATTTTAAGTGGTAATGCACGAGGTCGGTGCGCCCTCTTTTCTTTTTATTTTGGATATATACTTGGACATGTTTAATACTATATCTGCAGTCGCTGGATTAATCACACTTCCCATCAGTTGTAGTTCCACATCATTCAGCCAGAAGGCACATCCATTCTGTACGGACTACATGTCCCAAGATGCCTTGCTTTGTCTTGTCACTGATTTAAGAAGGTTGTTCAGCGTCACCTCAACACTAGAGGGAAATGGCTTCCCCTCCAACAATGCCTCGGTGTCTCCTGATTGCAGGAACAAGTAGATATCCAGCTCCTGGCTACATTTATTTTTGGCTCCTTGTACACTTTGGACTTCAAGGAATGTTATATGCTTGTGATTACCACTTATTTTTGTTGGTGCTACACTTTGTTACACCATTGTTTTGAAGGTTTGCGATGCTACTTTTAATGCTGGCTGCCTCACTTTTATTTGAATTTTTTATTTATTTTTTATCTTTGAGCAAAGCGCAGATTTTGTCACTTCTATGAAGTTATAGAATAGCTAGTAAGTCACATTCAACTGCACTTGTTATATATGGTTGCAGCTTATCGAAGTGTTCAGTTCAGCATTAAAGTAGAACTACATGCAAAACTATTTTTTCCTTGTGAATAGAGCAAGGCAGTGTTATAAACCCTGCCAGATTTATTTTTTATTTTTGTGGAGATTTCCCTTCACTTCCTGTCCCCTAGCCAATCAGGAAGTGAAGTGGAATTCCTCAGGGACCCCCAGGTCACAAGAACTAGTGTCCCCATCAGGGCTGGACTGAGACAAAAATGTGACCCTGGACATCACCCGGATTGGCCCACTTTAATTTTCAGTGTCCCCATCAGCAGTCCCCTTGCAATAGCCCATGTGGCAACTTTTCATTCCTCTCTCCAGTCATGTGACCTATGATGAGGGGAGAGGAAGGAGTCTCCAGGCTGTCTATCATCCCCTGCAGGCTGGAGCAGAGGGTGAATATCCTTAAAGAGGAGGTCCAGCCTGTACAAAAAAACAAAGTCGGCAGCTACAAATGCTGTAGCTGATGACTTTTTTTAATATAAGGACACTTGGCTGTCCTGGGAGCCCATGATGTCGGCACCCCTAGCTGATCCATCCAATGGCTTTGGGTGCAGGTGCCGGCATCCTTACTAAGTGAAACTGGAAGTGAAGCCTTGCAGCCTCACCTCCTGTTTCTTAATGTGCATGCACGATTTGCGCTGTGCTTTCTGAATGGTCGCACTGTCTTCTGGGACCTGTCCCGCCCCACCCAGAAGGTGGGAGAGGAGCTGGACATTGTGTAGATCGCTGCACAAGAGTTTATGCGGAATAGTTTTGACAGATATTGTCTCTCCCTGAAAGGTTCCAAATGTGGCAGCGGAGGGGGAGGAAGCAAAACCGCAGAAGTTCTCCTCCTTTTGTGTGGAGCTTTACTTTATGAGAGCATAAAAAACTGACAAGTGTTCTAATCCCTCTCCACTCTATCCCAAAACAAAACTGTTGGATGCTACTGATTTAACATTACAGAATAAGTAGTTGAATGTGACTGAACTACTAAAAATTATTTTTATTTTTTAAATTGTATTTATTGATTTAATTGAGACAAATACAAACAAGGCCCGCACAGGCCGAACCCACACAAAACTATATACAATACTTCAGAGAAATTGTTATTTTAAAGGAGTTGTAAAGGCAGAATTTTTATTTTGATGCACTCTATGCATTAAGATTAGGGTTGTCCCGATGCCAATTTTTTAGGACTGAGTACAAGTACCGATACTTTTTTTCATGTACTCGCCGATACCGAATACCGATACTTTTTTTAAATGTCATGTGACAGTTTTCAAACCACAATACAGACTAAGGATATTTTCTTTAGAATTATGAAGAACTCTAACTCAAGACATTATAAAATAATAAAAATTAGTAAAAATTAATAAAAATGTTTTATTTTCTTGTCACGCAGTAGTAAAAAACTCAAAGAATTTTCACAGAACATGTTAATAAATACAAAAAAAGTATTCTATTTAGGTATCGGGAGCATTTGTGCGAGTACAAGTACTCCCGCAAATACTCGGTATCGGTACCGATACCAATACTAGTATCGGTATCTGGACAACCCTAATTAAGATAAAAAAAAACCTGTGTGGCAGGCCCCCCAATTGCCTACCTGAGCTCCTTCTCTCTCCAACGATGTCCTATCCCCTCACCTATCCAGTACACTCCTCCTGATTGGCTGAGACAGTGCAGAGGTGCTATTGGCTCCCGTAGCTGTCAATCAAATTCAGTCAGCCAATCAAAGGAGAGGGCAGGGCTCCATGTCTGAATGGATACACAGAGCTCCGACTTGGCTTGGGTGACCCCTGTAGCAAGCTACTGGCTAAGGGGGCACTCGAGGGAGGGACTAAGAGCCGAGGAGGAGGATCCAGGCTGCCCTGTGCAAAACCAACTGCAGAGGTAAGTATAACATGTTTGTTTGTAAAGGCTAGGTTTTTTTTTTATATATCACTTTAATACTGAACATATTTATACAGTATTTTATTGCTAACCTTAAGAAGTTCTTCTCTATAGAAGCGTCTAGGAGACTACACTAATGTGTGTTTTACAGAAAAGACCCCACAGCATTTAATTAAAGAATTCCAGGATAAACTAGCAAACATTTCCAAATCCATTCAAGATAGGAACAAGGCTGTGCGTCTACCCTATCCCTACCTGGACCCAACTTGTATAGAAAACAGTGTTTCAGTTTAACATGGATACTGGTGCATCTGCTGGCTGACTGTTTCTTCTCAATCCACCCTTGGTGGGATTAGCAGCTTGTCACTACTGTAGAATGTTTTGCAGGATTAAGAGATTTTGTATCTGAAAGATTACCCTTTATGAGTAATAAAAGATTCCTCGGTGCATATCTTGCCTGGAGTGATTTGTCCTACCTTTCCCAAGGGGGTTTCAGGAGGACACAGGAGTAATTTGTAAGATTCATTTAACTATTAGGAACAATCTTAAAGGGGTTCTAAAGGCAGATTTTTTTTTATTTATTGGGGGGGTGCATTAAGGTGAAAATGCCTTGCTGTGTCCGGCCCCCTGTTTTACTTACCTGAGCCCCAAATATCAGAGGGCGCAATCCATGTCATTCTCTCCATGGCTGATCGGCTACTCATTAGATAAATTGATAGCGCAGCTATTGGCTCCCGCTGCTGTCAATCAAATCCAATGACGGGGCCAAGTCGTACACTCCGTGGCTATGAACGCCAAGTGTATAACACGGGAGCACGCCCGCAAGGTAACCCCCTTGGGGGAGAGCTTTACCTGAAGGAGTTGGCTCTTGCTGGGAGGAGCCGAGACAGCTGCCGTGGGACCCCAGAAGTGGAGGATCGGGGCCACTCTGTGCAAAAAGAACTGCACAGTGGATGCAAGTATGATATGTTTAAAAAAATATATATATAGGATCACTTTAATGCATTCTCTGCATTAAAGTAAACCTTATGCAAGCAGATCTTGCCGATTTGGGATTTATTTTTTTTTTTTTAACCAAAAAACTTAGAATATATTGGCCTAAACTGATGAAGACACGTGTGTGTGTGTGTTTTTTTATTGGAAATGTATTAGACCCCTTTCACACTGGAGCGGTTTGCAGGCACTATTGCGCTAAAAATAGCGCCTGCAAACCGACCCTAAACAGCTGCTGCTGTGTCTGGAGTACTGGATGTAAAGGTTCCATAGTGTGGGTATTGACATGACAACTAACACTTTAATACTGTAAGTCTTTTGTCACACTGGTTAGTGAATTATAGAAACCTAAAGATTTGTAAAGGTCTACAGTGTACAAAGTTGACTTGAAGTCAATTGAGTTTATTGACACGTGTATTAACCACTTAAGACCCAGACCTTTAGGCAGGTAAAGAACCTGGGCAGTTTTTGCAATTCGCCACTGCGTCACTTTAACTGACAATTAACGTGCAACGTGGCTCCCAAACAAAATTGGCTTTTTTTTTTTTTTTTTTTCACAAATAGAGCTTTCTTTTGGTGGTATTTGATCACCTCTGCGGTTTTTATTTTTTGCGCTATAAACAAAAATAGAGCGACAATTTTGAGAAAAATTCAATATTTTTTTTACTTTTTGCTATAATAAATATCCCCCAAAAACATAAAAATCTTTTTTTTCCTCAGTTTAGGCCGATGCGTATTCTACCTATTTTTGGTTAAAAAAAATTGCAATATGCGTTTATCGATTGGTTTGCGCAAAATGTATAGCGTTTACAAAACAGGGGATAGTTTTATTGCATTTTTTTTTTTTTTTTACTAATGGCGGCAATCTTTATTTATTTATTTATTTTTTTGTGCCTGCGACATTATGGCGGACACTTCGGACAATTTTGACACATTTTTGGGACCATTGTTTTTTTCACAGAAAAAAATGCATTAAAAATGCATTGTTTACTGTGAAAATTACAATTGCAGTTTGGGAGTTAACCCCTTCAGCGCCCCCTTGTGGTTAAGTGTGACCTCATCTGTGTTTCTAACTGTAGGGGGGTGTGGCTGTAGGTGTGACATCATTGATTGTGTTTCCCTATATTAGGGAACACGATCGATGATGGCGCCACAGTGAAGAACGGGGAAGCTGCGTTTACACACGGCTCTCCCCGTTCTTCAGCTCCGGGGACCGATTGTGGGACTCTAGCGGCGATCGGGTCCCACTGCCGCAGTCACGTAGCTTAGGCCCGGGTTGCGGGCGCACGTCCAAGACTGGGCACTTAAAGAGGACGTACCTGTACGTGCTTGTGCCCAGCCGTGCCATTCTGCCGACGTATATGTGCAGGAGGCTGTCCTTAAATGATTAGCTCACTTGTCATTCACATGCACACTATTAATAGTGGTGTAGCGTGCGCCAAGTTCATGTACTCGTCTAGCAACTTCCTGCCCAATTAAATTTTTAGTTTTCAGTGCTGACGCTGTTTAACAATTGTGCAGTCTTGCTACACTGTACCCAAACAAAATTATTATCATTTTGTTCCCACAAATAGAGCTTCGGTCTTTTATTTGTTTAGCAAAAAAAAAAAACGCAGAACATTTGAAGTTTTTCTTTGTTATAACATTTTGAAAATGTTCCATCAGTAAAGATGGGCACTGATGGGTGGCACTGATATGTAGAATTGATAGGCATTCTTGATGGCACTGGCAGGTATTGTGGATGGACACAGATTGGCATATACCTGGTGGTCCAGTGTGGGTGGCCCTACCTGGTGGTCCTTGGCGGGCATCCAGGGGGGCCTGCGCTGATTAAAAAAAATCAAATCAGAATAGACCCTGTCAGTAGAGCAGCCAATCGGCTCTCCTCTACTCGTGTCTGACAGACACGAGTGAGGAAAAGCTGATCAATGGCTCATCCTGTTTACATCGTGATCAGCTGTGATTGGACATGACTGAACACGTGGTAAAGAGGCTCTTTACCGAGATCGGTGTATCAGTGTCAGACTGACGTGCTGCACCACCGTTCGCTGCGATGCGCTCCCCCACGGGCGAGTGGCAGCTGTTATCCTGCTGGACGTCATATAATGCTCAGTCAGGATAACTGAACCACCACCCAGCCGTCATTTTGCTATAGGTCGGGAAGTGGTTAATCGGCTCCACTTTTACGTTTGGCACTTCCAGTGCAACACAATGTGGTGCATTATAGAACTGCCTAATTTTGATGCACAAGTTGCTGTCAGAACAAGGTAACTAATGCTTTATAAATTTGGCACAATACATTAACCTCTTGCCGACCGCTCACCGTAGTTTTACGGCGGCAGGTCGGCTCGGCTGCGCAAAAATCACGTAATATAATGTGATTTTTGGATTGCAGCCCGGCGGGCGCGATCACTGCCGGGCTGCACTGCACAGCCCTTTTCAGGGGGAGAAATTACTGATCGCATGTTCATACAATGTATGATCAGCGATCTGTCATTTTCCCTAGTCAGTCCCACACCCCCCCCTTCAGTTAGAACACAATGAGGGAACATTTTAACCCCTTTCTTGCCCCCTAGTGTTAACCCCTTCCCTGCCAGTGACCTTTTTACAGTAATGAATGCATTTTTATAGTACTGATTGCTATAAAAATGCCAATGGTCCCAAAAAAGGTGTCAAGTGTCCGCTATAAGGTCGCAGTACTGATAAAAATCGCAGATCACCACCATTACTAGTAAAAAAAAAATATATTAATAAAATGCCATAAATCGATCCCCTATTTTGTAGATGCTATAACTTTTGCGCAAACCAATCGAACGCATATTGCAAGAATAGAATACGTATCGGCCTAAACTGAGGAAAAAATAGTTGTTATATATTTTTGGGGGATATTTATTATAGCAAAAAGTAAAAAATATATTCTTATTTATTCTTTCAAAAATTGAGGTTTTTTTTTGCGCACAAAATAAAAACCGCAGAGGTGATCAAATACCACCAAAACAAAGCTCCATTTGTGTAGGGAAAAAACATCAATTTTGTTTGGAAGCCACATCACGACCGCACAATTGTCAGTTAAAGCGACGCAGTGCTGAATCGCAAAAAAGGGCCTAGTCATTGACCAGCAAAATGGTCAGAAGCTGAAGTGGTTAACGACCGGCATGGAGGAGCTCAGCTATGAGGATAGATTAGAGGAACTGAATTTATTCTCTTGTGAAGAGATTAGGGGGTTTATGATCAATGTGTATGTATGTATTCCATATAGTGAACTTGGTGTTGTTATTCACTTTAACCACTTCAGCACTGGAAGATTTGCCTGCTTAACCACTTTAGCCCTAGAAAAATGTACCCCCTTCCTGACCAGAGCACTTTTTGCAATTTGGCACTGCGTCGCTTTAACTGACAAACGGTCATGTGGTGCTGTACCCACACAAAAAAAAAATTCCTCTACAAATGGAGCTTTCTTTTGGTGGTATTTGATCATTTTTTGAAAAATACCATTGTACTTTTTCCTATAATATCCCCTTTAGCGCTTTAAAAAGTTTTTCCTCAGTTTAAGTCTATGTATTCTTCTACATATATTTTGGTAATAAATATTGCAATAAGCGTATATTGATTTGCGCAAAAGTTGGTCTACAAACTATGGGAAAGATTAATGCCTTTTTCTAGTAATGGTGATTTGTGATTTCTTTTAGTGGGACTGTGGCAGACAGATCAGTCACTGTTGACATGTATACAGCGATCAGCGCTATACAAAATGCACTGATTACTGTGTAAATGTCACTGGTAGGGATAGGGGGGGGGGATAACACCAGAGGGTGATCAAGGGGTTAAATGTGTTACCTAGGGTGACTCTAACTGTGGGAGGTGGGACTGACTATGGGAGGAGACTGATCGGTGTTCCTATATACTAGGAACACATGATCGGTCTCCTCCTCTGACAGGGTTTACACACATCCATGGTTCAATCAAATCCAATGAAGTGGGGCTGAGTCCTACATCAATGGATGCAGGACATGGAAGTGTCCCCACATGGGTGTCCATAAAGGACAGAGCCTCACTGGGGCACTCAAGGAGGAGAAAGGAGGAACACCAGAGGGAGATCGGGGGCCACTCTGTGCAAAACCAACTGCACAGTGGAGCCAAGTATGACATTGATATATTTTTTTTTTAATATATAAAAACCCCTGAACCTTTACAACCCCATTTTAAAGGGTGAAGTTGAATAACTCAGCTTTTAATGCCTTTGCATTGCAATAGAATCCTGGAGTGCTGAAGGGGAGCTTGACTGTGGCTAGTGGAAGTTGAAAATACCAGATGTCCCAGGCTTGGTAGTATAAAATAATGAATAGTACCTGTGCTATGTAGGAGGAATGGTGCCTCATTGTTGGTGGGAGGAATGGTGTCCCATCAGTGTCAGTCAGATAAGGTGACCAGATTTTTTTAAATTAAGTATTTTCTCACTGTGGGGGAGGTGCTTTTACTAAGAGAAGGCATAGATCCCTAACCCTGCTTTGCAGGAACACAAGATCAATGCCTTCCCTATTGACAGAACAGTGATCTGCCTTGTATACATAGGCAGACTGCCATTCTGCCTGTGTACAGAACGATCAGTGGGTACCAGTAGACATGGAGTCTGCCGGACCCGCTGACTGGCTCCTATACCTGGAAATGCAGGATCACATGTGTATACATGTACATCCTGCGCAGCGTAACCGCCCTGTAGCACTAAATCTAGTATGGGGCAGTCAGCAACCGGTTAAGATCATCAGCATTATGATAACTCACAGGCACTCAATCATGGTTCTGGCTGTCGGTGTGTCACATAAAATGGGTGCTGAGTTTGTTAACTTATAACCAATAAGTTGGGTGTACTGCCAGCGCGTCTGTGTGTCATAACATCGATTATGCCAGAGAGACAGACCCAGTGCAATGCAGTCTACAGTATTTGGACATCCCCAAAGCACACCTGTGAAGCCTTGAAGGCACTGGCAGCCCCATAATTGGATCTGCTTCCACTCTGTTCCTGCTGCTGAGCGCAACTGCCTGTCGCCACTGCCGCCCGCCTCATAAAGCTCACACTCCGGGCTCCGGCTACTACTGGGTGATGAGCGGAAGAAGAGCTTTCCACCGGGGAAGGCAAGGAGATAGGCAGGCAGCTGGCCGGGACTTGAGCCACGGCAGAAGAAAAGGGGAGTGGATGGGCATGTGCCTGAAACTGAATAAATGGTCCCTCTGCTCCAACCTGCACATGATCATCAGAGGGGCACATATAATGGAAAAATTACCCCCCAAAGCTAGTAGTAGTAGTAGTAGCAGCAGAGTGGGGGTGATATATATATATATGTATATATCTAACATTTTTACTTCTGTACTGACTGTCTTTGAAATCTCCTAGGCTACAGTAGGAGGAATTGTGCCCAAATGTTCTTCATTAGAAGGAATTGTGCCACAAGCAGGCAAAGGACTGCAGTATGGAGACCACTGGGTGAGATAGATGGCATTCTATGTATCTATTAATCAGATACAATCCATAATGCAATATTTAAGTAAAAATGTATTCTCGCGCAAAATAGTAAATTTAATAATCCATCACGCTAAAATTCAATAAAAAGTGTCAGGTGTGAAGAGTGAAATAATGAAATAAATGATTTATCAGTGATGACGTGCAAAATGCACAAATAAATCCAACATTCAAGTCTATCAATGATAGCACAGATAAACTGTGAAAAAAGAAGAGGAGAAAAGAGATCTTGATGTACAGTAATAATGATAATAATAATGAAAACATCCACAGATCTTATAAGTAATAACTTGATCTCCAGAGAAGCTAGTCTCTCAGAACTCTCACCTCATGTAAACATATGATATGCATCAAGGACAATCAGAGTACACTCCACCTCCATGTAAAAGCAGTTTTCAAACCTTCACTGGTACCTCTCAGGCTCAATACAGGCTAATGGGATCCTCCAACAGTTATATAGCCATATTCGATCTCCTCAGGTAACCTCTATTAGATTCCAAAAAGGGTAAGAGAAGAGAGAAAAGAGAGCCTCCAATGGTGCAGTGTGTATGGGTAATCAAAAAGCTATTTTATTAAAATAGGTAGATGTACTCTCTTTTACATTTAAAATAACGGTAAACGAGTGAATAAATAAATGAACAGCAGCGTTCTCAGTGCCTCCTCACGTCACTCCTGGTGTACGTCTGCCCACAGCCAATCCCTACGCGTTACGACACAGTCACGTGTCTTCATCTGGGGAACCTGATTGGACGTGCCATCAATGTTTACATATGTATAAAAGCGGAAATGTATTTTCGGCCATTTTCATCATATGCAGTAGTGCGGCTATTTTCTGGGTTATCTAAAGTATGGTGTATGGAAACGGTGCAGTAGTGCGGCCATTTTCTGGGTTATCTAAAGTACGGTGTATGGCAACCATTTTCTTGTAGACAGACTACGGTGGCGTCCATAACAGCAAAAAGCTGTGACACCGCAACTATTTACTTCCGCATCCATCTCTTACTAATGGTTCATATTGGTGAGACGACTGATTCATAAAATGGACCTGACAAAGAAAGAAAAAAAAGAGACCAAAACCATGACGTGGATATAAAAGGGTTATAAACACTATGATAATTAGAAATTAATCGCATAAAGGGTCTGAAACATTTAAAAGGATAAAATCTAAAAATAGATCTAAAGATATTAATTAAGTAGGTATATAGGTAAGAAATGTTCTAAATCTAAAACGGTGATCGCACACCTGGACTGATGTGTGAAAGCATGACAGAATGGCATAGCATAAGCCAACACAGCGTATTTGAAGGACAATATTGGGGTATCATTTGAAATAAACATAACTAAAAAAATTACTTAAAAAACAGTTGAGATCAAACTAGAGTATATACAGTATCATAGTGTTTATAATCCTTTTAGATTCAAGTCATGGTTTTGGTTTCTTTTTTCTTTATTTTTTTATTGTTTCTTTTGTACATCTTTTTTTAGTTTTAAGAAGTTTGTCAAAAACAGGCGGCAAAAACAGGCAGTAAAGCCCCATTTTTACACACCCGGCTGTCTACAAGAATTGTAAAAATAGAGCTGGACAGGGTTCTATGTGTGCCACGGCCACAGCATTTTTCACTTGGGGTGCAGAGTTTTCCATGCGCCACCACCTGTCAATCTCACGCATTGAGTTCAGTGGGGCAACACTGTTAAAGCATGCCCCCCCCCCTATGTAAATTTGCCAATTAGAAATAAAAAAATTAAAATAAAAAAACACAGGCATTTGTAAGGCGACAGTAGTGCCTATTGAATGCTTGTAAACCACTACTATACCGCCCTCTGAAAAGCAATCTCTGGATTAAGTGCACACCACTTTAAGAGCACGTTTCCAGCCACTGTTGTCAATATTCCTCTTTGTACAAAACGACAGCTGAGTGTGTATAAACAAACCCATGTGCTTGCTATGATGGACTGTCAAGGTATCACATGAGCAATTCAGAATGGTTAGTTTCCAACTGTCACAGATTTGCCGGGACACTCACACTTTTTAATAAAATGTCCCAATATGTCCTTGTCCCAGAAAACAGACCCACTTATGGAAACCTGTCTTTTTGTTTTGGTGCTCACCACAAATCTGCACAGACATCGGGAACATTTTCTATGGTCTATTTATCTACTGAAGTGCAATACATTTTTTTTACAATAAAATTACCGTAAGATTTTACACTATGGAAGCCTTTTATTTCTTTGTGGCAATATTTTCCTTTTGAGTGGTGGAAACCTATGAAGACATTGTGGCTGAGACTGTTGCTGTGTTTAGCAAAGGCCCTGGCTGGGTAGTAAGCCAAAATCACTTGTGATCTCCTGTAATAGGAGATCATAGGAAGTCGGTAAGCAGCAGTGTGTATAGTGGTGGAAGTCATCGCTCTCTTTTATATCACATTCCTTGGGTGTATCATTTGTCATTTTACATTGATGTCATTACACTGGATGGAGTATATTTGTTGTTACTTTGTATTCATTCAATCACATTGTTTAGAAACTACCGCAACTTATTTATTGAAAAGCTAAATCTACCCCAACTAACTATATAGAACATGCCCTAGTTCCTCTTTTTGGACTCCTCTCTCTTTCACACACTCTCTCTTTCACACACTCTCTCTTTCACACACTCTCTCTCTCTCTCCCTCTCTCTCTCTCCCTCTCTCTCCCTCTCTCTCCCTCTCTCTCTCCCTCTCTCTCTCTCCCTCTCTCTCTCTCTCTCTCTCCACTTCTCCCTTCTTTTAGTGCTCTCCTCCCTCCTGTTCTTCTCTGACTCTTTTCTGTGCTGCTCCTCTTTCCTCTTTCTTCTTCTTTTTGTCCTTGCCCATTTTAATGCTTTCCTCCTCCTTGTTCTTCCTGCACTCCTCCTTTCTCTTTGTGTAATCCTTCATCTCTTTTCTGTGCTCCTCCTCTCTCCTCTTTCTGGACTCCTCTCTCTCCATTCTCCATTTCTCCCTCCTTTCATTGCTCTCCTCCCTCCTTTTTCTGTCCTCCAACTCTGACTTCTTTCTGCGCTGCTCCTCTTCCCTCTTCTTTTTGACCTTCTCCTCCTCTCTCTTTAGGCTTTCTTCCTCCTCCTCCTCCTCCTTATTTTGCCTGTACTTCTCTATCCTCTTTGTGTAATCATCCATCTCCTTTCTGTGCTCCTCCTCCCTCCTCTTTCTAGACTCCTCTCTCTCCTTTGTCCACTTCTCCCTCCTTTCAGTGCTCTCCTCCCTCCTGTTTCTGTCATCCTCCTCTGACTTCATTCTGCGCTGCCCCTCCTTCCTTTTTCTGTGTTGCTTCTGCCTCTTGTTTCTGTCGTCGTCCTCCTTTCTGTCATTCTCCTCCTTCTTACTGCACAGCGCCAACCATTGATTCAGCCTACTGTTTCTGTTCTCTGCACTCTTCTTCTTTCTGTCCTCCTCCTCCGCCATCATCTTTGTGTACTCCTCCATCTCCTTTCTGCGCTCCTCCTCCTTCCACTTTCTGAAGTCTTCCCTCTCATTTCTCTCCTCCTCCATCATCATCTTTCTGTCCTTCTCCTCCTCCTCCTCCGCCATCATCTTTGTGTACTCCTCCATCTCCTTTCTGCGCTCCTCCTCCTTCCACTTTCTGAAGTCTTCCCTCTCATTTCTCTCCTCCTCCATCATCATCTTTCTGTCCTTCTCCTCCACCTCTATCTTTATCAACTCCTCCAGCTCTGTTATCTCCTCCTCCTCCCAATTTCTGTTGTCCCCCTCCATCCTTTTCTTCTCCACCTCTCTCTTCAAAAGCGTCTCCACCTCTGTCATGTACTCCTCCTCCCTCTTCCTGCTCGCCTCCTCCATCTCTCTCTTTATCAACTCCTCCAGCTCTGTCATCTGCTCCTCCTCCCACTTCCTGTTGTCGTCGTCATCGTCCTCGTCCTCGATCCTTTTCTTCTCTACCTCTTTCTTCATCAACTCCTCCTCTGTCATCTGCTCCTCCTCCCTCTTCCTGCTCTCCTCCACCTCTCTCTTCCTCAACTCTTCTTCCTCTTGGTCAGCAAGTATTTCAGCCTAAAAAGAAGGTAAGTGGATGTGCAGAATTTAAAGTGGAACTCCAATTAAAACTTGGTTTTTACTAAATAAATCAAGAACTCAATTGTATGTAGTCACATATATAGCACCTTCCTCTCATAGGTTGCGAGGCAAATTTAGCTTCTGCTTCTTCTCTAATCAAGGGATCAGTAATTGTTTGTTTTGGTCTGATCAGAGTCTCACAGGTTTAATTATTTCCCCCTGGCTCTAAATGAAGCTTTCAGAGTCGGAGATTCAAACCAACCAGTCTAAATATTTATTGGGTTCCAGCCAATCTCTGGAAATGCCATACTTACCTGCTCTTCTAACCACTTGAAAAAAACATCCCCTAGACTGTTTACTGGAGCCAGTGTGAATGGAGTGTTATTTGTGAGGACGAGCAGCCTCTGTACTTATTGTGTCAGAACCGGATAAAATCAGCAGCCCTTTTGGGATTAGTGCTATACATATTACAAGAATAAATAGAAAATAGATACTTACTGGAAAATAGTAATTCCAAAGACGTGCTGCCACTTCCCTTATTAAAACTGTAAGTAGCAGCATGTTTGCAGGAGTCGCTTTCAACAGTCTGAAAAGAGAAGAAACATGATTATTTTACTTTTTTTTTTATTTCATTAGACAGATTTTATCTAAATTCTGCACTTTGAACATATGTAGAGAAGACTACAGATAAACATATACGACTTATGTAGGTGTTTCCTCTCTGTGTATCTCCTGAGGCCAGTCGCTTCACTGGGGATATGAGAGGCTTTACAACCCCTTTATATATATCACACAAAATAGCTACAACTAGTGTCAATGGGAGTATCATTATACTCAGCGCTGGATCCTGACCTAGGCCAACAAGGCCCAGGCCTAGGGCAGCACTTTGCAGAGTCCCCCGCCGACTTGCGCTACACTGTTAAAGTAGCGGCAGTCTTATGGGGCAGACTGGGCTGAGAGGCAAATTAGTCTAGCATCCCCATAAAGCGGCCGCACTGCTTCTGGTATGCAGGTGGCCGGTATTCTGCAACTGTTGGGGGGGGTGTTCTGCTGCACCGTTGGCATGGTTATATCTTCTTAATCCTCTCCAAAAAATTATTAGAAATTTTTGCTTAAAGTAGAACTATAGGCAACGCTTTATTATTCATTTTGGATAGAGTAAGGGAGGGTTGTAGCCCCTGTCAGTTTTTTTTTTTTTTACCATTCCTGTCCCATTGCAGAAATTTCCCTTCACTTCCTACTCCATAGCCAAACAAGGAGTTAGAGGAAATTTATGCAAATTAAGGGAATGCATTCCGCCCCCCCCGCCCTCAAAACTAGTGTCCCCACTCAAAATTTTTAGGGTGAGTATTAAACAGAAAGGGGCATGGCCTTGCCAAGAAGAAGTGGGTAATATTTAAATTAGGGGGTGCGCGAGTTTAGTCAGGCCTAGGGCAGCACAAAACCTAAATACACCACTGATTATACTGAACACATCTACTGATTGGGGGAGATTCACCAATTCTGGAGCAGACAGAATCTGCAACAGAGCTACAGATTAGCCAACCAGCATCTAGATTCAATTTGTTTGGCTAAACTGTGAAAAGAAAATGATTGGTTGGTGTAAACAACTGCTCCAGTCTTAGTAAATCCCCTCATTGTATATATAGTGAAACCTTGGATAACGAGCATAATCTGTTCCAGGAAAATGCTTGTAATCCAAAGTACTCGCATATCAAAGCGAGTTTCCCCATAGAAGTAAATGGAAACAAAGATAATTTGTTCTGCATTGACTTCTATGGCATGCATTACCACATGTGGCCAAAGGTGGGGGGTGCCGGAGAGCCTCGGAAATACTCGGGGACAGCTCGGCTGATCTCAGAAACCCTCGGATTGGTTAAGAAATACTCGGTAATGGAATATTTACGAGTGATTCAAAGTATTTGTGAACGGCTCCGAACCGTTCCGAGTGTCACTGGCGCCCCCGCACCTCTGGATAAATGTGGTACTGCACATGAATGTCGACTATTCATTATATTAAATTATTATTTTTTATAATTATTATAAAAGCCCCGGACACGTGTAATACATGCAAAGAGCAGGATGGACATAAAGATAATACCTGATGCGCTTCCTATGTAGGCATATCCTGCGCCATCAACATCTTTTTAGGGACAGATTTAAATTATGATTCTGATAAAGGAGAGTCATTCACATACAACAAAAAAGAAAGGAAAGCCTTGTGACTAGTTAAAATTGACGAATCGGCTCTATTGGGGAATGAGAATGACCTGAGGCCGGGTTCACACTGGTGCGACACGACACTAGCACTACTTTGGATCCGACTTTGCCCTGCAACTTGAAGCCGACATATGTCAATGAACGGGGATCCGACCTGGATCCCTGCCAATACCAGCCACTGTGTTACATATGAATCTTGAGGGGGAACTCCATGCCAAATTTTAATTAAAAAAACGGCATGGGTTTCCCCTCCAAGAGCATACCAGGCCCATGGGTCTGGTGCGGATTTAAAGGGGAACCCCTACGTCGAAAAAATGGCGTGGGGGCCCCCCCAAAATCCATACCAGACCCGTATCCGAGCAGCAGCACGGCTGGTCAAGAAAGGGTGTGGGGACGAGCGAGCGCCACCCCCCTCCTGACATCACCACCTGGAGCATGCTGGGACTGTGACGTTATAAGAGGCCTATATAAATCGGGGCAAGCCGCACACCCGGCATTGGAAGAATAGAAGAAGAGGGAAGAAAAAGGCGACGAGGAAAAAGGCGACAAGGAAGGCAAAGGCAAAGAAGATAGCGGCGGCTCCCAGATTCCGATAAGCCCCCCGCCCGCAGACCCCGACAACCAATGACCAGGGTTGTCGGGAAGAGGCCCTGTCCTCATCAACATGGTGACAGGGTGCTTTGAGGTGGCGGCGTGCCCCAGAGCACCTACCCCCCCCCCATGTTGAGGGCATGCGGCCTGGCACGCTCGCTCATCCCCACCCCCTTTCCTGACCGGCCGGGCTGCTGCTCGGATACAGGTCTGGTATGGATTTTGGGGGGACCCCCACGCCGTTTTTTCGGCGTATAGGTTTTCCTTTTAATCCGCACCAGACCCATGGGCATGGTATGCTCTTTTAAAATTCGGCGTGGAGTCCCCCCTCAAGATCATTAGAGTACAAGTTGCATGCTAAGGTCGGAGCATGCAAGACAGCGTTCCGACATTGATCTGACTTCAATGACATTCAATGGAGTTAAGTAGGATCAAGGTCAGACCAAAGTAGTACAGGGAGCATTTTCAAAGTCGCTCAAAGCGTTTGTCGGACTAGTGTGAACCCGGCCTAAGGTATGAAATGATAACTGCCTATCCTTGTCTTGCTAATCCAATTCTGCAAACACTTTTGTCCAGCAAGTTATCAATTTACCTCAACTAACCAGACTGAACTGAGTGGGAAAGCAGCTCTAAAGTTTTTTTTATCTGCAGAAGAACAGATTGATTCCATTGTAGTTCCTAAATGACATGACATGTTGAATGCAGCATATAAACATACCTTCTAAAATCCTTTTCAGAACTCCTTCCGAAAAGCGAGAATTATATGCAAAGCCATTGGGGGCTATTTACTAAAGGCAAATCCACTTTACACTACATGTGCAAACTACAAGTGCTAAGCGCACTTGAAATTGCACTTGGAAGTGTAGTCGCTGTAGAACCGAGGGGGACATGTAATGATAATAAAAAACAGCATTTTAGCTTCCACATGATGGGATAATAAAAGCAGCAGAGCTTCCCCTCATTTCACATCTACCCCTCAGATTTACAGTGATTCAGTGCAATTTCAAGTGCACTTTGTACTTGTAGTGTAAAGTGTATTTGCCTTTTCGTAAATAACCCCCAAAGCATCTGCTAATAAATGTTTTGCTACCATAAAAATGTTCTACTTTAACCTAAATATTAAATGAAGGCCAGGAAGAACCATATATCTTAGACAATTAATTGCATAAAAATATTATTTTAACATTCATAAATAGGAGGCTCTGGCGGCTGACCTGCTTGCTCCAAAGTGTCACAGCCACAACAACAGGGAAGAGCCCAAGTAAGCAATATTCTTAGACTCCTTTCACACTGAAGTCACTATAATGCTAAAAATAGCGCCTGCAAAGCGCCCTGAAAGAGCTGCTCCATTCACTCCAGTGTGAAAGCCCTTAGGTCCGCTAGCAGGGCGGTAAAAAAAAAAAAAAGACTTTTTTCAAAAAAAATTGCAATAGTGTTTTTTTTTAGCTTTTTTTCCGTGTTTTTTTGCATTTTTTTCTTTAAAGTAAATAATTTTATTTAAAAAAAAATTCTTGCCAATTCTGATCACAAACATTAAAAAAAGCTGATGAGTAAAGTTTTTGAGCGTTTATCAGCACTGGAGCATTTTTACAGCTGAAAAACGTCTCTCAGAACCCACTATTTTATTTATTTATTTTACTACTCAAAAACGTCACGGCCCAAAACTGGTGATAACCGCCTATGTGTGCATGGACACATAGAAAAACATGATGGAGAGTTTAATGACTGTAGAAAAAAAACGTCTACAGCCAAAAACAGCTGCTGTAAAAACGTCCAGTGTGCATAAGGCCTCACCCTAAAAATAAAATAAAAAAAATGTTTACTTACCAGAAATGGCTGTTGCTAGGCAGATCGTCCTAATCTGCCACTTCCAATTCCGAGGTAGTCTTCATTCTTCTCCTCCTAGTGTTGTCCTGTGGGAAATTTGGGTGCGCCGTCTTCTGAGACCTGTGTGTGTCCCAGAAGACAGCCACCCATTCACAAAGCACCACACGACTCACGCATGCGCAGTAGGAAATGGACAGTGAAGCTGCAAGGCTCCATTGCCTGTTTCCCCCAGTGAGGATGGCGGTGCCGGCACACGATTCGAAGAACAGGTAAGATTCGAAGGACGATTCGAAGGGGGGCCGAAATTGCGGATGCCCAGGACAGGTAAGTGTCCTTATTAAAAGTCAGCAGCTACAGTGTTTGTAGCTGCTGACTTTTTAAAAAAAAAAACAGCTGGAACACCACTTTAGCCCAGGTAGCGGGCAGTTCCGATTTCGGCCGCGATTATAGAGACATCTGTGCAGGTTTCTGCACAGATGTCAATGTAAATCGCGGGCCGAAATTGCAAAAAGTAGTACATGAACTACTTTTTGAAATCGGGGCAGCGCCACAGATGCGGCGTCGCACCGATTAGGACGGTGCCATTGCCGGCAATTTGCGTCAAATACCGCTGTTTTGACATGCAATTTGACATGCCAAATTGCATGTCAAAACGGACCAGTGTGAAGCAGGCCTAAATGTCAGATTTAACTTGAAATGATCTGATAACAAAGAGAGCTTGATATACTGTAGATTTAGGTATATCAATGAGAATAAGCTATCACCAATTAGATTAAGGCTCCATTCACATCTAGGCGACAAAACGCCCGGCGCTCGTGCCGCTGGAGGGGCGAATTTCCATTGATGTCTATAGAGATGGTTCACATCTCTGAAACGCCGTACGCCTGCCACCTAAAAAAAAGTCCCGGACCCTTTTTTTCAGGCGACATTGGCGTTCGGCCATAGACATCATTGGAGAGAATTTGTAAAAAAAAAAAATGAATCGAATCGCGGCAAGTAAAGCCGTGTACGCGGCGTTACTTGTCGCCTAGATGTAAATGCAGCCTAATAGAGAATAAGAACCGACAAATGATTAAACTCATTGGATTTTTTAGGAATCACAGCTAAAGGTGATAACTTAAATAAACAAATGGAGTAACTATATGAGGCGGGATTCTCTCTTCATGAATTTCTTTTGAAAATTTTAAAAACAGCCTACATGTCATTTTCTGTGACACAAGGCGGTTTATTTACTAAAGGCAAATCCACTTTGCACTACAAGTGCACTGAAAGTGCAGTCGCTGTAGATCTGAGGGGGGACATACAAGGAAAATAAAAAACAGAATTTTTACTTGTACATGATTGGATGATAAAATCAGAAGAGCTTTCCCTCAGATCTACACTTATAAGTGCATTTGCAGTGCAATTGTAGTGCAGAGTGTATTTCCCTTTAGACCCCTTTCACACTGGGTCGGTTCTCAGGCGCTATAACGCTAAGAATAGCGACTGCAAACCGACCTAAAAGAGCCGCTGCTGTCTCTCCAATGTAAAAGCCCCAAAGGCTTTCACACTGGAGCGGTGCGCTAGCAGGACGGTAAAAAAAACAAGTCCTGCTAGCAGCATCTTTGGAGCTGTGTGTACACCGCTCCTCCACCACTCCTGCCCATTGAAATGAATGGGGCACCGCAGCTATACCGCCTGCAAAGCGCCTCTGGGGAACCGCCCCCACTAGCAGCTGAATAGCGCCGTGAAATTGATGGTAAAGTGCCGCTAAAAATAACGTTGCTTTACCACCAACGCTGCCCCCGCCCCAGTGTGAAAGGGGCCTTAGTAAATCAACCCCACTGACACTGTTCTGTCTGCTTCTGTCTCCTCAGAGTGAAGTGTGTGTACATTTCCAGCCCTCAGAGCCTTCACTCACCCCTAGCCTGTGATGATGATGAGGGTCCTGTCGGAGAGATGTTGATCATGCTGTCAGGCCCATGGCAGCAGGTTCATGAATTAGAATATCCATTCTAGGCAGAGAACAGGTGAAAAGATACAGAGGTAAGGCTGAGGAGAATCCAGAGGGGAATCCAGCTGACAGGCCTGAGGTAAATGCTGACTCCGCCCGGTGACAGGAGAGGATAGAAGTAAAAGGTTACACTCACTGGATAGATGTTTCCCGCCAAAGGATTTTTCACCAATCCAGTGCTCACTGCTCAGCAGCTGAGGTAAATATTTCTAGCAACAGCACACAGCTTGTCATCTGAAACACAAAACAGAAAGAACCAGCAAGAGCAGAGAGACTTGTACTTTATCACAATAACCCTCTATTAAAATGGGTGTTAGGGGTTATGATCCCATGGGGCCTCTATTTTATTATCTCATTGCCCTGGCATTTTCGTATATAATTGTGTATACATGCGTGTGGACGCAAATTACAGCACTCAATCGTACAATTTTCACATTGTTTGAATGGCTCTGAACGCATTGCTGCATTATGAATCTTTACACAGCCATTTTCATTGTCCCATAGACAACAATGCACCTATATTCATACCCGTAACCACCCCCCCCCTCAAAAAAACAAAACGACATGGTGTTTTTTTCGTCTGTGTACATCTACGGCTTTGCCCAGGAGAGCCACCAGAGGGCGCACGAGCGCCGCCGGAGCCAGGCGCACTCGTGCCCGCTGCACATGGCTGGCGGGCGCGATCGTGTGCAGCACGGGGGTTTGCGTGTGTAAACACACAAATCCCTGTGCTGTCAGAGGAGAGAAGACAGATTTGTGTGTTTCTACAAAAGTAGAAACAGCAATCTGTCATCTCTCCTAGTTAGTCCACATCCCCCACAGTTAGAACACACAATCGGGAACACAATTAATCCCTTGATCGTCCCCTAGTGTTAACCCCTTCTCTGCCAGTGACATTTACAGCACTGATCTGTAAATGTCAATCATCCAAAAAATTTGTCAAGTGTCCAACCTGTCCGCCGCAATACCACTAAAAATCGCAGATCACCGCCATCACTAGTAAAAAAAATAAACCTTTCCCATAGTTTGAAGACGCTATAACTTTTGCACAAACCAATCAATATATGCTAATTGCAATTTTTTTATACCTCAAATATGTAGAAGAATACGTATAGGCCTAAACTGAAGAAAAAAAAATCTTTGTTTTTTTTAAATATTGGGATATTTACTATAGCAAAAATTAAAAGATATTGGGGTTGATTTACTAAAGGCACATTGCACTATGAGCGCACTGCAAGTGCACTTGAAAGTCCAGTCGCTGTAAATCGACAGGGGAAGATCTGAAATGAGGGGAAGCTCTGCTGATTTTAACCGGCCCAGTGTGAAAGGGGTCTAAAGGGAAATACACTCTGAACTACAATTGCACTGCAAGTGGACTTGTAAGTGTAGATCTGAGGGAAAGCTCTGCTGATTTTATCATACAATCATGTACAAGCAAAAATGCTGTTTTTTATTTTCCTTGCATGTCCCCCTCAGATCTACAGCGAGTCTGCACTTGTAGTGGAAAGACAGCAGACAGCAATCCTGAGAGTCTGCAGAGCTGACATTGCACCCGTGATCTGCTGATTGCAGGTGGGATGCTCTGCAGGCTCCTTCATAAAAAAATAAAATAAAAAATGCACATTTTTTTACCTGCAATGTGCATTTATTATTTTTTGGTAAAGGTGAACTTCTCCTTTAAGGCTAGGTTGACATCTGTGCGATTCCTTCTTTGGAATGGGTTGCTTTACCTGCAGGAAAAAGTCCATGTCCCTTTTTTAACAATGCAACCCCTTGATGCAACAGAGTGACAGGAAGTGAAATGCAGTCTACCCAATGGACACAGATGACAAAAAAGAAAAGCTGGCAGGGGTTACAACCCTCCCTTACTCTATCCTAAATAGAAAAATGTTCTACTTTAACCACTTCAATACCGGACTATTGTCATATGACGTCCACAAAGGGGATCTCCCATTCCGGGTGGCCCATGGACCCAGGACATGAGCTCTAATTTTGGCATCTATCCAGCATTTGTTTAATTCACCTTGACAAACCATGTACACTTTGAAGCCCTCTTTCAATGCGAGCAAAAGTGGATTTTTAGACTCCAGGCCATGGTTTATCCAGGCCGAAATTAATCCATTTCACTTGCTCCCTTCCTAAAGGGGTTTGCATCCGGGAAAACAGATTGATTGAATAAATGCAGGGAAATTGTACCTGTCTTGAGAGACAATACAGGTTTTCTTAGTTGCTCATCTTTGTTGCTTCTTCATTAAAGCAGAGTTCCACCCTCAAATTTGACTTTACATCAGTAGTTCTAAAAAAAAATCATTATTCCTTTAAGAAAAAATAATAATGTTACATACCTTTAACCACTTACCTACTGTGCACCTACACCCCCTTCCTGCCCAGACAAAATATAAGCTTCCGGCACTGCGTCGCTTTAACCTCCCTGGCGGTATGATTCTTTCAGATTTTAGGTGCTGAAAGCGGTACCATTATTTGCAAGGGAATTTGGCGTTTTATACTGTAGGCCTGTAATTCTTAGGAATAACTCACTTAAATCTATCCAAACAAGAGTCTAATAGGCATCCCAGGTATGATTTTTTATTTATTTTTTATATAAAAAATTATAATATAATAAATAATTATAAAAAATTATAACAAATAGTAAAAATGATTCAATAATGTAACCAAATCAAAATCACTGAAATTTGCTCAGTTGCAGAATTTTTGCTGTCATTATTTTTTTTTTTTTATGACGAATTTCCCCACAAATCGCTATCGCTCAATTCTGCAAGTGATTCTGATTTATTATCGCTGTTTTTTAGCTGCTCTAAAACAATTTTTGCCATAAAGGGACACTTTTGTTTGCTATGGGCAATCTACAGTTTGCAGGCAGAAAGAACACTTTTTATTTTATAAACAGACATGTAGTGCACAGGGCAGACCACTAGGGACATGGGGGGTGTGTATTTTTTACATACAGTACTGTAATCTATAAGATTACAGTGTACTGTATGTATAGTGTTTGTTTACATTTTTGAATTTGGCGCCGTTCTCCGTCCCCGTGCGTCGTAACGTCGCAGGGAACGGAGATCGGCGGCGCGCGGGGACGCTGTGTGAATCGAGCAAGCACCCGCTCGCTCACACAGCGCGGATGCATCGCTGGATCCACGGAGAAGGTAAGTAAACAGTCTCTGTGGATGCTGCGAGGCGAGCCCGAGTCTGACTCGGGGTTACCGATCATAGCACAGAAATCTAACCCCGAGTCTGACTCGGGAACACCGCCAGGGAGGTTAACTGACAATTGCGCGGTCGTGCGACGTGGCTCCCAAACAAAATTGGCGTCCTTTTTTTCCCACAAATAGAGCTTTCTTTTGGTGGTATTTGATCACCTCTGCGGTTTTTATTTTTTGCGCTATAAACAAAAATAGAGCGTCAATTTTTAAAAAAATTCAATATTTTTTCCTTTTTGCTATAATAAATAACCCAAAAAATATATAAAAAAAATATTTTTTCTTCAGTTTAGGCCGATACGTATTCTTCTACATATTTTTGGTAAAAAAAAAAATGCAATAAGCGTTTATCGATTGGTTTGCGCAAAATTTATAGCGTTTACAAAATAGGGGATAGTTTATGGCATTTTTTTTTTTTTTACTATTAATGGCGGCGATCTGTGATTTTTTTATTGGGACTGCGACGTTATGGCGGACATTTCGGACACTTTTCTGACATTTTTGGGACCATTTACATTTATACAGTGAACAATGCTATAAATATGCATTGATTACTGTATAAATGTGACTGGCAGTGAAGGGGTTAACCACTAGGGGGCGGGGAAGGGGTTAAATGTGTGTCCTATGAGTGTTCTAACTGTGGGGGGAGGGGGGGGGTGACTGGGGGAGGTGACCGATTGTGTCCCTATGTACAAGGGACACAATCGATCTCCTCTCACCCTGACTGGGACGTGCAGCTCTGTGTTTACATACAGAGCTCCACGTCCCCGCTCAGTTACTGAGCAATCGCGTGTGCCCGGCGGCGATCGTTGCCGCCGGGCACTCGCACGGGATCCCCGCAGAGCGGCGGGTGCGCGCGCGCGCCGCCGGCGACCCGCCCGCGGCTTTAAAGGGACATCACGTCATATGACGTGATGTCAGGATAATGGAGTCGTCTGCCCGCCGTCATTTGACGGTGGGCAGATGACAAGTGGTTAAACCCTTGTTACTAGGCAGATTTGTAAATCTTCCCATTTCCTATACCGCGGTGCTAAAGCTTTGTGACCCTACACCGCACAGACTCCTGGGAATGTAGTGGGTGTAACTTTCCAGGAGTCTGTGCCTCCCCAGTCTGGAAGAATCGTGAGACTTGGACAATACAGGTGCTGTTTTGTCCTTCTTTCTAATAAATTAAAACTGTCACAATGAATTTGACAAGGAGGTTGCACCTGTTCAAAGAAAATTGCTCCAATTATGACAACATATAATGTTTTTGGAAGGTGCTGTTTAGCCCCCCCCCCCCGCGCGCGCGCGATTCGCGGCACCCCCGCGAAGCACTGTGACGGTGCGTTGCGCTGTGATCGGTGTGGTGCGATGTGATCGATGCGGTGCGCTGTGATCGTTGTGCTGCGCTGTGATCGGTGCATTGCGCTGTGTGCGGTGTGGTGCGATGTGATCGATGCGGTGCGCTGTGATCGTTGTGCTGTGATCGGTGCGGTGTGCTGTGATCGGTGTGTTGCGCTGTGATCGGTGCATTGCGCTGTGTGCGGTGTGGTGCGATGTGATCGATGCGGTGCGCTGTGATCGTTGTGCTGTGATCGGTGCGGTGCGCTGTGATCGATGCGGTGCGCTGTGATCGGTGCGGTGTGCTGTGATCGGTATGGTGTGCTGTGATCGATGCGGTGTGCTGTGATCGGTGCGGTGTCCTGTGATTGTTGTGCTGTGATCGGTGCGGTGTGCTGTGATCGATGCAGTGTGCTGTGATCGGATCGGTGCGCTGTGATCGGTGTGGTGCGCTGTGATCGGTGCGCTGTGATCGATGCAGTGTGCTGTGATCGATGGGATGCGCTGTGATCGATGTGGTGCGCTGTGATCGGTGCGGTGCGCTGTGATTGGTGCGCTGTGATCGATGGGATGAGCTGTGATCGGTGCGGTGTGATCGATGCGGTGCGCTGTGATCGGTGCGGTGCGCTGTGATCGGTGCGGTGTGCTGTGATCGATGCGGTGCGCTGTGATCGGTGCGGTGTGATCGATTCGTTGTGCTGTGATCGGTGCGGTGTGCTGTGATCGATGCGGTGTGCTGTGATCGGTGCGTTGCGCTGTGATCGGTGCGGTGCACTGTGATTGGTGCGCTATGATCGATGCGGTGCGCTGTGATCGGTGCGGTGTGCTGTGATCGGTGTGCTGTGATCGATGCGGTGTGCTGTGATGTACTGCGATCGGTGTGCTGTGATCGGTGTGTTGCGCTGTGATCGGTGCGCTGCGCTGTGATCGGTGCGGTGTGCTGTGATCGGTGCGGTGTGCTGTGATCGGTGCGGTGCGCTGTGATCGACGCGGTGTGCGGTGCAGATATATCTACATAACAAATGATTTAGTATATTTACTAGTTCCTGGAGGGGAGGAGAGTTTTGCATAGATAAGGGGCAGCAAGTGTTGCTATGGAAACCTGACCTGAAACCTATTACATTGCTTGTGCAGCACTGAGCATGTGCGAGATCAGCAAGCTGAAATCCAGGAAGTCATACAGTCTGGCTTCATGGATGCCCACACTTAAGATGGCCACGGCCAATTCCTGTTTTATAAAGTATCTAAATGCTGTAACAACCTAACAAAACGGACCTTCGTTTACAGACTAACTTTACTACAATACATTAAGCTTGTGTATTACAGGGGTATTTATATTTAAAAAGTGAAATTGTGGCCGGAACTCCACTTTAATTCTCATTATTTCTACTTCAACGTTTTTATGCATCACCATCAATCATACATTTCCTATTATTTTTTTCCTATTTTCACCCTTTTACTGTAAGTGTTTTTTTTTGTTCCCTGTAGACTCTCCCTAATATAGATTATATATATATATATATATATATATATATACACACAGTGCGGAAAATAAGTATTTGAACACCCTGCTATTTTGCAAGTTCTCCCACTTGGAAATCATGGAGGGGTCTGAAATTGTTATCGTAGGTGCATGTCCACTGTGAGAGACATAATCAAAAAAAAAAATTCCAGAAATCACAATGTATGATTTTTTAACTATTTATTTGTATGATACAGCTGCAAAGAAGTATTTGAACACCTGAGAAAATCAATGTTAATATTTGGTACAGTAGCCTTTGTTTGCAATTACAGAGGTCAAACGTTTCTTGTAGTTTTTCACCAGGTTTGCACACACTGGAGGAGGGATTTTGGCCCACTCCTCCACACAGATCTTCTCTAGATCAGTCAGGTTTCTGGGCTGTCGCTGAGAAACACAGAGTTTGAGCTCCCTCCAAATATTCTCTATTGGATTTAGGTCTGGAGACTGGCTAGGTCACGCCAGAACCTTGATATGCTTCTTACAGAGCCACTCCTTGGTTATCCTGGCTGTGTGCTTCGGGTCATTGTCATGTTGGAAGACCCAGCCTCGACCCATCTTCAAAGCTCTAACTGAGGGAAGGAGGTTGTTGCCCAAAATCTCGCAATACATGGCCCCGGTCATCCTCTCCTTAATACAGTGCAGTCACCCTGTCCCATGTGCAGAAAAACACCCCCCAAAGCATGATGCTACCACCCCCATGCTTCACAGTAGGGATGGTGTTCTTGGGATGGTACTCATCATTCTTCTTCCTCCAAACACGGTTAGTGGAATTATGACCAAAAAGTTCTATTTTGGTCTCATCTGACCACATGACTTTCTTCCATGACTCCTCTGGATCATCCAAATGGTCATTGGCAAACTTAAGACGGGCCTTGACATGTGCTGGTTTAAGCAGGGGAACCTTCCGTGCCATGCATGATTTCAAACCATGACGTCTTAGTGTATTACCAACAGTAACCTTGGAAACGGTGGTCCCAGCTCTTTTCAGGTCATTGACCAGCTCCTCCCGTGTAGTCCTGGGCTGATTTCTCACCTTTCTTAGGATCATTGAGACCCCACGAGGTGAGATTTTGCATGGAGCCCCAGTCCGAGGGAGATTGACAGTCATGTTTAGCTTCTTCCATTTTCTAATGATTGCTCCAACAGTGGACCTTTTTTCACCAAGCTGCTTGGCAATTTCCCCGTAGCCCTTTCCAGCCTTGTGGAGGTGTACAATTTTGTCTCTAGTGTCTTTGGACAGCTCTTTGGTCTTGGCCATGTTAGTAGTTGGATTCTTACTGATTGTATGGGGTGGACAGGTGTCTTTATGCAGCTAATGACCTCAAACAGGTGCATCTAATTTAGGATAATAAATGGAGTGGAGGTGGACATTTTAAAGGCAGACTAACAGGTCTTTGAGGGTCAGAATTCTAGCTGATAGACAGGTGTTCAAATACTTCTTTGCAGCTGTATCATACAAATAAATAGTTTTAAAAAAATCATAAATTGTGATTTCTGGAATTTTTTTTTTTGATTATGTCTCTCACAGTGGACATGCACCTACGATAACAATTTCAGACCCCTCCATGATTTCCAAGTGGGAGAACTTGCAAAATAGCAGGGTGTTCAAATACTTATTTTCCGCACTGTATATATATACACACACACACACACACACAGTGCCTTGCGAAAGTATTTGGCCCCCTTGAACTTTGCGACCTTTTGCCACATTTCAGGCTTCAAACATAAAAATATAAAACTGAATTTTTTGGTGAAGAATCAACAACAAGTGGGACACAATCATGAAGTGGAACAAAATGTATTGGATATTTCAAACTTTAACAAATAAACTGAAAAATTGGGCGTGTAAAATTATTCAGCCCCCTTAAAGCGGAGTTCCACCCTTAAAACCACTTTCTTTCATCCCATCCAGCATACTGGCGTCAGCGCCAGTATGCTGTTTTTTTTTTTTTTTTAATCCATGTACTTACTTTATAATAGATCATTTAATTTTGGGCGCACCGCGGTATGTCGCCGCTATAAGGCGTCACGCCTTCCGGAAACAGCCGACTAGCATTCGGCTCTTCTCGGCGCCTGCGCACAGACCCAGGAGCTGACTGCGCAGGCGCCGTAAATAGCCGGTCCTAGTTCGGCTTTTTTCAGAGGGCGTGACGCGGCTATATACGGCGCCTGCGCAGTCAGCTTCTGGGTCTGTGCGTAGGCGCCGAGAAGAGCCGAATGCTAGTCGGCCGTTTCCGGAAGGCGTGACGCCTTATAGCGGCGACATACCGCGGTGCGCCCAAAATTAAATGATCTATTATAAAGTAAGTACATGGATTAAAAAAAAAAAAAAGAAACAGCATACTGACGCTGTCGCCAGTATGCTGGATGGGATGAGAGAAAGTGGTTTTAAGGGTGGAACTCCGCTTTAAGTTAATACTTTGTAGCGCCACCTTTTGCTGCGATTACAGCTCGAGCTCAGTGAGGTTGGACGGAGAGCGTTTGAACAGCAGTTTTCAGTTCTTTCCACAGATTCTCGATTGGATTCAGGTCTGGACTTGACTTGGCCATTCTAACACCTGGATATGTTTATTTGTGAACCATTCCATTGTAGATTTTGCTTTATGTTTTGGGTCATTGTCTTGTTGGAAGACAAATCTCCGTCCCAGTCTTAGGTCTTTTGCAGACTCCATCAGGTTTTCTTCCAGAATGGTCCTGTATTTGGCTCCATCCATCTTCCCATCAATTTTAACCATCTTCCCTGTCCCTGCTGAAGAAAAGCAGGCCCAAACCATGATGCTGCCACCACCATGTTTCACAGTGGGGATGGTGTGTTCAGGGTGATGAGCGGTGTTGCTTTTACGCCAAACATAACGTTTTGCATTATTGCCAAAAAGTTCGATTTTGGTTTCATCTGACCAGAGCACCTTCTTCCACATGTTTGGTGTGTCTCCCAGGTGGCTTGTGGCAAACTTTAAACAACACTTTTTATGGATATCTTTAAGAAATGGCTTTCTTCTTGCCACTCTTCCATAAAGGCCAGATTTGTGCAGTATAAGACTGATTGTTGTCCTATGGACAGAGTCTCCCACCTCAGCTGTAGATCTCTGCAGTTAATCCAGAGTGATCATGGGCCTCTTGGCTGCATCTCTGATCAGTCTTCTCCTTCTATGAGCTGAAAGTTTAGAGGGACGGCCAGGTCTTTGTAGATTTGCAGTGGTCTGATACTTCTATTTCAATATTATCGCTTGCACAGTGCTCCTTGGGATGTTTAAAGCTTGTGAAATCTTTTTGTATCCAAATCCGGCTTCTCCACAACAGTATCTCGGACCTGCCTGGTGTGTTCCTTGTTCTTCATGATGCTCTCTGCGCTTTAAACGGACCTCTGAGACTATCACAGTGCAGGTGTATTTACACGGAGACTTGATTACACACAGGTGAATTCTACTTATCATCATTAGTCATTTAGGTCAACATTGGATCATTCAGAGATCCTCACTGAACTTCTAGAGAGAGTTTGCTGCACTGAAAGTAAAGGGGCTGAATAATTTTGCACGCCCAATTTTTCAGTTTTTTATTTGTTAAAAAAGTTTGAAATATCCAATAAATTTCGTTCCACTTCATGATTGTGTACCACTTGTTGATTCTTCACAAAAAAATACAGTTTTATATCTTTATGTTTGAAGCCTGAAATGTGTCAAAAAGTCGCAAAGTTCAAGGGGGCAGAATACTTTCGCAAGGCACTGTATGTGCTGTCAAGCAGTAAGCTGACTGGAGAAAGCAGAAAGATGGCCTCATAAGCTTGTTGATGCTCCTTTGCTGTCCAAATGGATTTCCCACCTACTCTGACCAGCAATGCTAGGGGGCAATTTTCCACTGACCACCAATGAAAGGGGTCACTTCTACACTGACTACTAATATTAGGGTATAGTTTCCTTTTATTTTATGTTATTTTATATATTTTTTTTTTCCCACTTGCAATGTGCCTATGAAAATTACTAAAAAAAAAAAAAAAAAAAATTCCCTAGCACAGACCTATCCATTATTTCCTGGCTGAAGGACATGCAACAGTATCGGGCTGAACTGTCCAGGGATCATTTGGTCTGCACTAGCAGTCTTATGCCGCGTACACATGATTTTTTATTTTTGCTGAAAAACAAAGATGTTTTTCAGCATGTAGAAAAACAAAGTTTTTTCCAACATCATTAAAACGGCATTGCCCACACACCATCGTTTTTAAAAAATGCTCTAGCAAAGCGCGGTGACATACAGCACGTACGACGGCACTATAAAGTGGAAGTTCCATTCGCCTTTGGGCTGCTTTAGCCGATACCGTGTTAGTAAGACGATTTGCGCTTTACTCCATTACAAATAGTAGTTTTACCAGAACAATCGCTCCCGTCTCATAACTTGCTTCTGAGTATGTGCAGGTTTTTCACGTAGTTTTAGCCCACATACGATCATTTTTTACAACCCAAAATACTACATTGTTTAAAACGTCGTTAAAAGCCCAGACACGATCATTTTAAATTAAAAAAAATTTAAACTTCGTTTTTTCCTATCCTGAAAAACGATCGCGTGTAGGCGGCATTAGAGTCAGCGGGAGCATTCAGCTAGGCAAGTAAAATTCTTCATAAAATAACAAAACCCATACTTCCCTATTAAACACAGTTACAAAGCTGATAAATTGTTCAATATAGGGACATTTATCATATACTGTTCTGTAGTTTATTTACAGTTCATGAAATGCACTGTATGTTAATTAAAAGTATATTTATTTTAATATGACATTTTTGCAAAATCACTTAAAAAAAAATGCATAAAAACCTAGCTGGGTAAATTTGTTGATCTGTTTTTAAACAATAAAAGACTTCGATCCCAACTTGTATTACCAAAACGATGAACAAGCTGACTATTGCAGTGTCTGGTCAGGATGTTGAGGATTTCTTCTGTCATATCTCCACGGATGGCCAGTGTGTGGAAGTGATCAAAGTCTTGTCTCCCGAGCTTGCGGAGACGCCGGGCCGCTGACCTATAACACTTCCATGGCTGAGGCTCTATTAGCAGATAGTCACACAGTGTTGTTAGCTTCTTAAGGAAGTCTACCAGTCCGTGGTCACCATGATTTAGATGGATCCACATGGTTATTGACATACAAAATCCAACGTCAAACCTGGCTTGGCCAAACTTTTCCAGGAATTTTTGTAAGTTGTCCAGTGATGAGGTGTCCATGATATCCAGAGAAGAGAATGTGATGGTATCGGGGAAGGGGTTTCCAGTCTTGGCTCTGCTGATCAGATCTGTGTCAATGTCACAGCACAAGAAGTGGACATCTTGAAGGGCCTCCGAACCCCCCCTTGGTTGTAAGAGATGGTTATATAAACCAATACTGAGCTCCTGCAAAGACAACATAAAATTCATATTACAACCTGGTTTAGTGTCAACAATGTACTGTATTTGCTGGCGTATAAGACTACCTTTTACACTTAAAGCGGAGCTCCACCCAGCAAAACAACATTTTGCCATGTTGTTTAAAAAAATAAAAATAAAAAAACCTGAAAAAAATAAAAAAATACTCACCCGAAATAGCTGTTGCTATGCGGAAGTCCGTAATCTGCCTCTTCCACACCGCGGTTTGATTTCTTCTTGTCCTTCTCCTTGTGAATGGGGCGCGCTGCTTTCTGGGAACTGTGTGTGTTCTCAGAGTGCAGCGCGCCCATTCACAAGCCAGTGTGAGACTCACGCAGGCGCAGTAGGAAACGGGCAGTGAAGCCGTACGGCTTCACTGCCTGTTTCCCATAGTGTGAATGGCGGCGCGGGACCCGGAGCGATCGTGGGACCAGCATCGGGGGGGGCCGTCAGCGCGGGCGCCTAGGACAGGTAAGTGTCCTTATTTAAAGTCAGCAGCTACACTGTTAGTAGCTGCTGACTTTAAAAAAAAAAATATTTCGCGGCTGGAGCTCCGCTTTAAAAAAAACTGGCCAAAAAGCAGGGGTCGTCTTATATGCCGGGTCAGCTGCTCGGATGCCTGCTGGATGTGCGGTAATACTGTATCTAGCTTTGGCTACATACAGTATATACCGATTAGCCAATCCCGGTGAGCGATGTATTCAAATGAACAGAGCCTGTTCGGATTGGAGTAACGCCCTCTGCCAATCCGAGCAGGCTACATACAGTAGCCTGCTCGGATTGGCTTTGAGAGTCAGAGAGGCATGGGCTGATGATGTTACAGAGAAAAAAGAAAAAGATGGAGGGCGCACCGACCTAGTGTGATACCGCTAAGTGAATTTTTATTAAAATATTAAAATCAATCATTATACTCACAATGTGGAGTTAAAATCAGGCTTGAAAAGACAGTACAGCAGCCTGATTTTAACTCCACATTGTGAGTATAATGATTGATTTTAATATTTTAATAAAAATTCACTTAGCGGTATCACACTAGGTCGGTGCGCCCTCCATCTTTTTCTTTTTTCTTAGTCTTATGAATTCCCACGATTCTAAGGAGGGCTGCAAGACTCTGGAAGCTATCGTCTAATTGAACTCAACCCATAGCACCTTTCAAAAAAATTCCGGAGCGCAGGAGATTTTTGTTTTCGTCTGATGATGTTACAGCCTCTGCCAATCCAAGCAGGCTTTGTATTCATTAATAGAATACATCACTTTCCGTGATTGGCTCCAGCAAGCAGGAAAAAGTATATGGCTCCAGAAGGAAAAAATGTGAACAATGTAATACAAGCACATGCAATATTAATTGACAGTTGAGACAGTGTACCCAAGATAGGCACAGCATTTAAGCCCCTTTCACACTGGGGTGGGAGGTGCGGTGGCGGTAAAGCGCTGCTATTTTTAGTGACGCTTTACTGCCAATTTCGCAGCGCTATTAGGCTAGCGTCCGGAAAACGGTTAAAGACCACCGCAAAAGGTGCTTTTCCGGCGGTATAGCCGCAGTGTCCCATTGTTTTCAATAGGCAGGAGCGCTGGAGGAGGGGTATACACACCGCTCTTTCACCGCTCCAAAGATGCGGCTAGCAGGACTTTTTTTTCCCCCCGTCTTGCCAGCGCACCGCTCCAGTGTGAAAGCCCTCTGGCTTTCATACTGGAGAATCAGGAGCCACTGTCTCAGGTCGGTTTGCAGGCACTATTTTTAGCACAACAGCGACTGCAAACCACCCCAGTGTGAAAGGGGTCTTGGAGAACACAAAATAGGCATGATAACCAAGAGCACCTAGTCAACAGGACTACAAAATCTGTTCTGACCCTGGAGGGGTAGAGGTGGAGTGAGAGTCATATAAAGCTATAAAATAACAATGGCTTTGGTACCCAACAGGATAGCGTAACTGAGGACACAACCTGCAGGCTTTACACTATTTAAAAATAAAAATAAAGGGTGAGGAGGTGACATAATGAAATGACCTCTGAAAAGCAATTCACTGCCAACCACCCTTCAGAGGGCGACACTCAGAGGGGGTGTGTCATAGCAGGACCACTGTAATGGCCAATCTGGAAGCTGCAGTGTCAGCACTGGTAATAAAGAAGTCTATTGATTATTGGTTTTGTAATTCAATATGAAACAAATTGTCTATATCTGGGTGTAGATTTTTCCTGCATACCCCCCCAGCCCCCACTCACTCCGGTGTTACATCCCACGTCCAGGCCCAGCAGAGGCGCCTCCCCTCCCCCCTGTCGGTTCAGGAGCTCCAGCAGATGTCCCGGGGGAAGGAGGCTGAGTCGGTTCTCCGGCGGATGGAAGGTGTAGTAGTTGGGGAAATTCCCGTATGGAGCAGCTCCAGGGTCCTCCAGATCTGCCATAACAACACAACTGCTGACAGCGTGCAGAGAGCTGAGCTTCCGGCTGTAGCCATCTTTCTACACCCAGAGCACTGACTACACAGCGAGAGGCCATGTTCCTACACCCAAGGCGCACAGCAATGGGTTTCCTGTCGCCGCCATCTTTCTACACCCACAGTAATGAACGCAGAGCGAGGGGCCAGGTTCCTACACCCAAGGCGCGCAGCAATGGCTTTCCTGCCGCCGCCATCTTTCTACACCCACAGTAATGAACGCAGAGCGAGGGGCCAGGTTCCTACACCCAAGGCGCGCAGCAATGGCTTTCCTGCCGCCGCCATCTTTCTACACCCACAGTAATGAACGCAGAGCGAGGGGCCATGTTCTTACACCCAAGGTGCACAGGTGTCAGTTCTACATTACTGTACTGTCCAGGGGCATGAATTTGATAACAGCTACCACAATGATAATTGCATAGCTCACAGCTGCCCCTAGGGTGACCACATTTCCAAACTGCCATTCAGGGACACCCCCCTCCTAAAAAAAGATAACTTTTTATTTAAAAAAAATTGCCCCTCCCCCCATGGTTTTCACCGGTTCATCCTGAGATTTCACTAGTTGAGGGGGGGGGGGGGGGCTCGCATCTTCAGCTCTGAGGGGTTCATTGTGGGACCTGTAGTCCTTTACTTCTGGGGGTCACATTCCCCCCAAAAGTGAAGGACTACAAGTCCCAGCATGAACTCCTAATATCTAAAGATGTGACACCCCCCCCAATTTGAAGGACTACAACACCCAGCATGAACCCCCTGAGATCTAAGGGTGTGATCCCATAGATTTCACAGGTTTATGCTGGGACCTGTAGTTCTTCACTATTTGGGGGGCAGGGGGTCTCACATCTTCAGCTCAGGGGGGGGGGAATTCATGCTGGGACCTGTAGTCCTAACCTTTGGGGAGGTCACACCCCCCCAAAGTAAAGGATTACAAATCCCAGCATGAACCAATGATATCTAAAGACGTGACCCCCCAACCCGAATTTTGAAACTCCCAGCATGAACCCATGAGATCTAAGGGTGTGACCCAATAGATTTCACAGATCTATGCTGGGACCTGTAGTTCTTCACTAGTTTGGGGGGGGGTGTCACATCTTAAGCTCTGAGGGGTTCATGCTGGGACCTGTGTCAGATTCATTCCGGGACACTGTATTGTCCCAGAGTGAAGGTGCCCGGGACAGACCTGCAGAATGCGGGACTGTCCCGGGCAACCTGGGACACGTGGTCACCCTAGCTGCCCCTGATTTGGAACAATGTCCCTCATTCCTCCTAATTTGTCCCTCATTTTGGTCTGATGCATATACATGTATATAATAAAATGCACTATTCATCTATCAAAATGTGTTTCCTAGTGCTAAAACTTTCATCCAGTTTCTAAATTGATGCATTTGTACATCTCAAAAGCCAATATATAGGAATAGAAATGTTTTTAAAAAAAAGCACTAAGGGGGCGTGACATGAGGCGTGTCCCATACCACACTTGCGGCATCGCGTCGATTCCCAAAAGTAGTTTCTGTACTACTTTTGGCAATTTGGGGGGTGCAATTTCCATTGACATCTGTGTAGAAACCCACACAGATGTATCTGAAATCGCCCCCCAATATCGGGACTGAAATGCGGGAATGAAATTGTGTGAGTTCAGCTGAACTCACAATTTCATTCCTGCAGACAGTGTGAACCTAGGCTAAAAGCAAACCTTTCTTTAAAATGTTAGTAATAGTTAGGGCTCTTTCACACGGACGTTCCGTATGTCCGTTTTTCATCCATCCGTTGTCGGATGAAAAACGGACATACATGTATCCCTATGGGATCGCAGATGTCAGCGGAGACATGTCCGCTGACATCCGATCCGCTCCGATCTGCCAAAGTATGCCGGAGGAAAAGGCTACTTTTCCTTCCGCCTGGCGGATCGGATGAACACGGACAGACTGTCCGTGTTCATCCAATTCCCCATAGGGGAGAGCGGAGAAAAGACAGGGCGGTCCCTGCACAGTGTGCGGAGCGATCCCCGTTGAGCAAACGGAGGTGCACGGGGCAGATCATTACTGACCTGCCCCGTGTGAAATAGCCCTTCGGAAGGGTAATAATCCCTTTCAGAATTTATTTTATTTTTTTATTTTTTTTGCCATAGCCTGAACATGAAGTGAGAGAAAGGAAGTGTGGAGATCAGAGAAGTATTACAGCTACTTCAAAGCAAAAGCGAACAATGAGGGCATGAAACCAGGACTGCAGTAAGGTAAAGGAAGCTATTTAGCTAAAAAAAAAAATTCCTTTAGTGATCCTTTAAGTTTGGTTTCAATTTGTCAGTGTATTTAAATATGCTAGTGTATTGACACTATCCTCCCTCTGCGCTTTGTGTAAGAACAGCTATCCAGATCTCATTGGATCCACATGCCCCTTGCACAGTGTAAGCAGCGCTGTCGCTTGGAGCACTGTACAGTAGAACTGCACAATCAATCGTTAAAAAAATTGTGATATCGTTTCAACCCCCCCTGACGATCTCCAATGCAGAGTTTGCCGATTCTTTCATATAACAAGTGGAGAGACTTATCTGCTCATTCAGCTGTCAAAAGAAACTATCCGGGGCAGTCTGCCAAGTCCTTAGCAGGAAACATTGTAACTAATGCTTCCTTCTTAGATCAAAGGGATAAACTTCTGTGTGTAAAGAAAATATCCAGGCAGTCTGCCAAGTTTGTAACAACATGAATCATTGTAAATAACTCTTCCTTCTTAGAGCCGGTTCACACAGGGGCGACCTGGGATCCGACTCCCAAGTCGTGTGGTTGAGAAAATCAATGGAAGTGAATGGAGCCGTCTTAACCTCCCTGGCGGTATGATTCTTTCAGATTTTAGGTGCTGAAAGCGGTACCATTATTTGCAAGGGAATTTGGCGTTTTATACTGTAGGCTTGTAATTCTTAGGAATAACTCACTGAAATCTATCCAAAAAAAAGTCTATCAGGCATCCCGGGTATGATTTTTTTTTTTTATTAAAAATTATAATATAATAAATAATTATAAAAAATTATAACAAATAATAATATAATTATAGTAAAAATTATTCAATAATGTAATCAAATCAAAATCACTGAAATTTGCTCAGTTGCAGAATTTTTGCTGTCATTATTTTTTTTTCTTTATGATGAATTTCCCCATAAATCGATATCGCTAAATTCTGCAAGTGATTCTGATTTATTATCGCTGTTTTTTAGCTGCTCTAAAACAATTTTTGCCATAAAGGGACACTTTTGGTTGCTATGGGCAATCTACAGTTTGCAGGGAGAAAGAACAGTTTTTATTATATAAAAGGACATGTAGTGTACAGGGCAGACCACTAGGGACAGGGAGGGTGTGTATTTTTTACATACAGTACTGTAATCTATAAGATTACAGTGTACTGTATGTGTAGTGTTTGTTTACTTTTTTGAATTTGGCGCCGTTCCCCCCCCTACGTCGCGACGCTCGCAGGGAAGGGAATCGGCGGTACACACAGCATCAGGCGGACATCCGGCCGCCGTGTACTGCGGAGATTTATCGCTGGATCGCAGAGAAAAGGTAAGTAAACTCTTTTCTGCATCCAGCGAGGCAAGTCCGTGTGTGGCACGGGGTTACCGATCGTAGCTTAAAAATCTCACCCCGTGCCACACACGGGAAGACCGCCAGGGAGGTTAATGTACACTACTGCAGTCGCTCCGACTTCAGAAAACATTCCTGTACTACTTCAATCCGACTTGTAGGCAACTTGTACCCATTGATTTCATTCATAGACTCTGATGGGGACACCTGATTTAAAGGGGGGTTCTGATGGGGACACCTAATGTGAAGGGGGACTCTGATGGGGACACCTGATGTAAAGGGGGACTCTGATGGGGACACCTGATGTAAAGGGGGACTCTGATGGGGACAGAGTATATTAGCATTCCCTGCAGGGCCTGCCCCCCCGGCGCGCTCGCGGCTTCGTGCACAAGATTTACTTTCTTGCCCGGCGGCTGCAGTACATTCCGTGCAAGGAGGAGGGAGGCTAGGTCTGCCCCACCTCCTCCCCATGTCCCGCCTGTGTCTGCCCACAACCCCTTCGTGCAGCCAATCTGTGCCTGGGAAGGGGATGTGGGCGGGAGATTTCTAACCAGCCATTGATCCCGCCTGTCCTGATGTCGCTCTGCCCGAGTGCCTTCCCTGCATTGCTGCGCACATGATCATCCTTCACCCTGCGCCTGCTGTATTTTCCTAAGGGCTCTTTCACACGGAGCGGTCCGTTTTGCGGTCCGCTCCGTGTGTCCGTCAGTTCAGCGGGTGGGTCTCCGCTAAGCTGTCGGGCGGACAGGGCGGTCCCCGCACACTATGCAGGGACCGCCCTGTCTCTCCTCCGCTATCCCCTATGGGGAATCGGATGGAAACAGACCGTCTGTCCGTTTGCATCCGATCCGTTCCACCGGACGGAAGAAAAATAGGACATTCTTCCGTCCGAAAAAACGGATGCGGATCTTGCGGACGTTAGCGGATGCATCAGCCTGTGCCCGCCCACAACCCCTTGTGTGTAGCCAATCTGTGAGAAAAATAAAAATAAACCGCGCTAATGACCAATAAACATAAAATGCATTAAATAATATGTGGACCACACACCGATGAATTAATGTGATATATGCAAGGTTGAAAAAACAAAAACAAACATTATTGAGTGTCCATAAAACACAAAAAGGGGCCTTTGTAGTCCAAAGTGAGAGGGCTAGCAAGGTTCCATACACAACCAAGTGTAAATAATAAATTATAAACAACAAAAGTCCAGAGGAAATAAAACGTAACATCCACCCTGGTGAAGCCGAATCCCAATATGAGTCAGCAGGATATTGGTTAACACTGATGTGACATGCAGCAGAAGACCTCCACCACACACATATGCAAGTCTGCTTACCAAATGTAAATGGTCCCTGGCTGAGAGGAGACCAAAACAGCAGACAGGATCAAACAGCTGGGCTCGGTGAGAGAGTGAAACAATTCAGCTTGGGTCATCCGACAGTGGCTCCAATAACAATGGTCACATGAATGTAAAAGGAGACAAGAATGCCTCGATAGTGTAAAATCACTTAAAATTTATTGTACAAAATAATGAAGAAATACACTCACATTTTGCAGTAAAAGAAAGGCCTTAAACCTGCAGCATCCGGCCGGTCAGCATGCAGGTAACCCATGTAGTATCGAGTAGTCCAAGGGTGATGACATTAGTGCCCTTTGAAAAAGTGTTTTAACCACGAAACTAGTCAGGGCGTACCGAGTGGCACACTGTCATCACCCTTGGACTACTCGATACTACATGGGTTTACCTGCATGCTGACCGGCCGGATGCTGCAGGTTTAAGGCCTTTCTTTTACTGCAAAATGTGAGTGTATTTCTTCATTATTTTGTACAATAAATTTTAAGTGATTTTACACTATCGAGGCATTCTTGTCTCCTTTTACATTCATGTGACCATTGTTATTGGAGCCACTGTCGGATGACCCAAGCTGAATTGTTTCACTCTCTCACCGAGCCCAGCTGTTTGATCCTGTCTGCTGTTTTGGTCTCCTCTCAGCCAGGGACCATTTACATTTGGTAAGCAGACTTGCATATGTGTGTGGTGGAGGTCTTCAGCTGCATGTCACATCAGTGTTAACCAATATCCTGCTGACTCATATTGGGATTCGGCTTCACCAGGGTGGATGTTACGTTTTATTTCCTCTGGACTTTTGTTGTTTATAATTTATTATTTACACTTGGTTGTGTATGGAACCTTGCTAGCCCTCTCACTTTGGACTACAACGGCCCCTTTTTGTGTTTTATGGACACTCAACAATGTTTGTTTTTGTTTTTTCAACCTTGCATATATCACATTAATTCATCGGTGTGTGGTCCACATATTATTTAATGCATTTTATGTTTATTGGTCATTAGCGCGGTTTATTTTTATTTTTCTCACATTGCTATTCTGTTTATATGACACAGTTTAAACCGCAGCTCCATTTATGTTTAGTTTGCATTTCACGTGCACCTTTTACTTTATTTGATTTGATGCACAGCATCATATATTGATTAGCGCAATTTACCTCACTTTTTTTCATGTAGCCAATCTGTCCCTGTTAAGGGGGTGTGGGCGGGAGATTTTAAACCAGCTAGTGATCCTACCTGATGTCGCTGAGTGAATGCCTGAATGCCTGTGCCTCTAAAGACAATGCAGCCTGGGTTAGTGATCTCTCCCCTCTCTTCTCTAAATGTGCCATAGACTTCCAGGCTTCCATGTATTGCCTTCCATGTGTCATAGCCTTCCAGCCTTCCACGTGCCATAGCCTTCCAGCCTTCCATGTGCCATAGCTGTCCAGCCTTCCATGTGCCATAGCCTTCCATTGCCATAGCTGTCCAGCCTTCCATGTGCCATAGCCACCCATGTGGCATAGCCTTCCAGCCTTCTGTGTGCCATAGCCTTCAAGCCTTCTGTGTGCCATAGCTGTCCAGCCTTCCATGTAACATAGCCTTCCAACCTTCCATGTGCCATAGCCTTCCAGCCAGGCTATGGCACATGGAAGGCTAGAAGGCTATGACAAACGGAAGGCTGAACAGCTATGGCACACGGAAGGCTGGAAGGCTATGACACACAGAAGGGTGGAAGGCTATGGAACAGTGAAGGCTATGGCACATGGAAGGCTGGAAGACTATGGCACATGGAAGGCTGGGGCACATGGAAGGCTATGGCACATAGAAGTTTGGAAGGCTGGACAGCTATAGCATGCGGAAGGCTGGACAACTATGGCACACAGAAGGCTGGACAACTATGGCACACAGAAGGCTGGAAGGCTATGGCACATGAAAGGCTATGGCACATGGAAGGCTGGAAGGCTATGGCACATGAAAGGCTTTAGCACATGGAAGGCTGGAAAGCTATGGCAATGGAAGGCTATGGCACATGGAAGGATGGACAGCTATGACAGATGGAAGGCTATCAGCCTCCCATGAGCCATAGCCTTCCATGTTCCATAGCCTTCCAGCTTTTCATGTGCCATAGTCTTCCAGCCTTCCATGTGTCATAGCCTTCCATGTGCCATAGTCTTCCAGACTTCCATCTGCCATAGTCTTCCTGCCTTACATGTACCATAGTGATCCTTCCTGCTTTCCACGTGCCATAGTGATCCTTCCTGCTTTCCACGTGCCATAGTGATCCTTCCTTCCTGCCTTACATGTACCATACTGATCCCTTCTTCCTTGTACCGTACTGATCCCTCCTTCCTTGTACCATAGTGATCCCTCCTTCCTTGTACCATAGTGATCCCTCCTTCCTTGTACCACAGTGATCCTTCCTTCCTGCCTTCCATGTACCATAGTGTCACCTCTTCTTTCTCTCTCTCTCCCTAAGGGGTCAAAGTGCTGTACTTATTCTTTGGCTCCAGCCCAGGTTCCTCAGATCCTTTATAATCTTCCATTTTAAGCTCTCTGTCTATGCTCAATGTATACAAAACCAGATGTATTGGAAGTAATTTTCTAAATGATGGTGTTGAGGTTTATATGTATCTATGAGACTCCAGCCTGTGGCACACAATCAAAGCATATTTAGAGGGACAAGGAAGCCCAGGTTTTGTTTAACCATGGCCCTTAAGCCCCTCCCACAATCATGTTTGGTGAAACCCACTTTTTGCTGTGGTGCAAATTTCCCTGAAGTGCCCCTAATTCTCAAATTCAAAAGTTGTGAGGTATGCGTAATACATGGGCAGAGCAAAGGGGGTGGAGTGGGGTTGGGAAAAATGAGGTTTTCGCCTAGGGTGTCAAAAATCCTTGCACCAACCCTGTTTGGTGGGCATTGGTAAGGTTGCATTTTGTGGGCACTGGTAAGGTTGCATTTTGTGGGCGCTGGTAAGGCTGCATTTTGTGGGCACTGGTAAGGCTGCATTTTCTGGGCACTGATGAAGCTACATTGATCTGTTGTATAATTTTTGCAGTCTTTGACCATCTCCTGTAGCATGTCTGGGGGCTCTTTCTAACAGACTCTACCAGAGGCCCTCTCTGGGTGCATTAGAGAGACCCCCCCCCTCCAGGTCCCATTAGCGTACTCCTTGCTCTTTCTGTATTTTTTTTTATTGTTAGGAGATCATGGGAGGATCCCAGGGTAACAAAGACTCCTTAGGGCAGCATCTCTGTGTTTGAGTCATTGCCATATAAACACGTGTAAAGGGGAGGAGTTAGTAAAGATAACCACGCAAATGTGGGGGAGCCAGAAATATTTCTGCACCCAGGCGCCTGTGACCCTAGGATCGGCCCTGCTGATGGGGACACCTGATGTAAAGGGGGACTCTGATTGGGCACCTTATGTAAAGAGGGACTTTAATTGGTACACCTGATGTAGAGGTGGACTCTGATTAGAACACTTGATGTAAAGGGGGACTCTGATAAGGACACCTTATGTTAAGTGGTTTCATTTTTTTTAACTTGAAATGTACATGTGATTGGCCTACTTCAATGTATTATTAGAGTGAGATTTGGAACTCTGTCCTAGGTAAACATTTGTGCATTGGTGGAATGTGTGCAAAATTGCGTGCATCCCTGCAATACACAAACACACACAGCCCTTTCACAGGTGTGCAATGGCATTTGAAAAAAAGTTATTTTGTGCATTCTTCTGCGTAGGGCAATCCATGGAAAAGAATGGACTTCTCTCTAAGGCCTCGTACACACGATCAAATCTGTCTGCTGGAAACGGTCTGCTAGACCGTTTCAGCAGACATATTCGATCGTGTGTACGGGCAAACAGACGGATTTGGCCACCCGAAAGCATGCTTACCAATCTGTCGGCTGGGAACCCGTCCGCCCGACATGTCTGCTAGTACGCTAACCAGCAGACATGTCTTCTCGCACACACGCCGAATGGTTTCGACGCATGCGCGGAAGTGTTTTACTTCCTGGTGCGGTGACGTGGCGGCGTCAACGTCACCGCCACGTCACCGCGCCGTCTGGCGGCAGAGATTTTGGTTTGATCGTGTGTACACGATCAAACCAATATGTCCCCAGCAGACAGATTTGTTCAAATCGGTCGGCCCGACCGATTTGAACAAATCTGTCTGCTCGTGTGTATGGGGCCTAAGTGCTGTGCAAAAACATGCACACTCCATCACATGCAAAGGTGTATAAGCCCCACCCCTTCCACCGGGGGGGGGGGGGGGGGGGAGTGCAGTTTGCCAACTTCGCCTTGGGTGCTGGATACATTGCCCCAACACTGGTTGTTGGGATGCATGATAGGCAACTAGAGTAATAAATGAGGTTTGCATGCTATAATAAATTAGATTTTTAAAGGCCCGTACACACTATCGGATATTCTGAGAACAATTGTGTGACGGACATGTTTGGGGGGGATAATCCGACCGTCTGTATGCTCTATCAGACAACTGTTGTCGGAATTTCTGACAACAAATAGTTACATAGTTACATAGATAGTCAGGTTGAAAAAAAACACAAGTTCAACCATAAAAAAATAAAAATAAATAATATATCGTACAATCCCATATACCCACAGTTGATCCATTTAAGAAAGTTTCCAGGCCTTTTTTAACCACTTAAGCCCCGGATCAAAATGCAGCTAAAGGACCAGGCCCCTTTTTGCAAATTGGCACTGCGTCGCTTTAACTGACAATTGCGCGGTCGTGCGACGTGGCTCCCAAACAAAATTGGCGTTCTTTTTTTCCCACAAATAGAGCTTTCTTTTGGTGGTATTTGATCACCTCTGCGGTTTTATTTTTTTGCGCTATAAACAAAAATAGAGCAACAATTTTGAAAAAAATGCAATGTTCTTTACTTTTTGCTATAATAAATATCCCCCTAAAATATATAAAAAAATTTTTTTTTCCTCAGTTTAGGCCGATACATATTCTTCTACATATTTTTGGTAAAAATAAAACGCAATAAGCGTTTATCGGTTGGTTTGCGCAAAATTTATAGCGTTTACAAAATAGATATAGTTTTATTGCATTTTTTTTTTTTTACTACTAATGCCGGCGATCAGCGATTTTTTTTTCGTGACTGCGACATTATGGCGGACACTTCGGACAATTTTGGCACATTTTTGGGACAATTGTAATTTTCACAGCATAAAATGCATTTAAACTCAGGAGCAATCCCTCTTTAGTCTCTCAGGCCCCGTACACACGATCGGATATATCCGATGAAAACGGTCCGCGGACCATTTCCATCGGATATGTCCGATCGGGAGTTTGATCCGATGGCGTGTACACACCATCGGATCAAATTCCCCGCCGCCGGACGGCGCGGTGACGTAGTGGTGACGCGGCGGTGACGTTGAAGCCGCCGCGTCACCGCCACGTCACCGCACCAGGAAGTAAAACACTTCCGCGCATGCGCCGAATCCATTCGGCAGCGGCGCGGCGGTGGTGGGAGCCGACATGTCTGCTGGTAAGTGTACTAACCAGCAGACATGTCGGGCGGACAGATTCCCACCGGATAGATTTCAAAGCTTGCTTTGAAATCTGTCGGGTGGAGAAATCTGTCCGCTAGCCCATACACACGAGCGGAGATGTCTGCTGAAACGGTCCATCGGACCGTTTTCAGCGGACATATGCCCTCGTGTGTACGCGGCCTAAGAGTCTACCATTAACTGATATATTTCAGGTCCCGTCCTTTGCATCCAATGTGAACGTTGAATCCTTCCAGTGGTGGCGAGATAAGGGAGTATACCGCATTGGATGATTCTTCTCCCACTCAGGTCCTCTATCAGAACAATATTTTAGGGACAATCTTGATCTTCCTCCTTCAGAGAAATCAAGATTTTCTCAAATCTACAGTTTTGTACAGAAACTCTGGACTGACAAGGCTGTAACTGGTCATTTTACGCCCTATGAACGAAAATGTGAACAGGTCCCAGTAAGGAAGGGTGGTATTTCTGTAATTTACAAATCCCTTGCGAACAATGTCAATAAATTACCCTATATGCTAGCTTGGGAGAAGGAAATTCAGGATGAGTGGGATTTGGAAGATTGGGGAGAAAACTTCCATAGATCTATAAAGGGTATCATCAACATGTCACTCATAGAGGCGAATGTCAAAATATTTACTAGATGGTATCTAGTTCCTCTAATGCCGCGTACACACGATCATTTTTTGTGATGAAAAAAAAACGACGTTTTCTGTGAAGTAAAAAGCAACGTTTTTGAAACGTCACTTTTCAAAGACGATGTTGCATACACACCATCGTTTTTTTTCACAAAAAGCGAGGTTACGTTCACCACTCTTTTCCATTGAAGCTCACTTCATAACTAGCTTCTGGGCATGCGCGGGTTGAAAAACGTTGTTTTAAACAACGTTTTTGCTACACACAGTGATTTTTTGTGAAACAAAAAACGACGTTTTGAAAAACGACACAAAAAATTCAAGCATGTTGGAATTTTTTTTTGGTCGTTTTTTTGAAGACAAAAAACAACGTTTTGCCCACACACGATCAATTTAAATGACGTTTTAAAAAACAACGTTTTTTTTCATCGCAAAAAACGACCGTGTGTACGCGGCATTAGACTGGCATCCATATATCCTTCATCCTCACCTCTATGCTTCAGAGGATGCCAAGGTGTGGGCTCCATGATTCACACCTGGTGGGAATGCCCAAGAATACAAGGTTTTTGGAATAAAATGTTCCATATAATTAGACGGATTACGGGCTGTAATATACATCAGTCCCCGGCGATTGCCTTACTGAATGGATTCATACCACAAGTATCAAAGGTTACTAGAAGGCTGATATGGTTTATCCTAACAGGAGCTAGAATCACTATAGCTGCAGCCTGGAAGAAACAAGCGGTCTCAATCTTAAGTATGAAAAGAAAGATCACCTGGATAATGGAACAGGAAAGGAGAATTGGCTCAATGTTGGATAGACTTACTCAGTTTAACGCAATCTGGGAACCATGGATAAAATACTTAGGGATCTCACACCCCATAAAGGGGTGATAACATAACTTACTGTAGGCTGATGTACACACCTGGCAGGTAGGATCTCTGTCTCTCTACCCTCTCACCCCTACCCTCTTTTTCGTTCCCTCTCTTTCTATCTTTCTCACATTCCTCTTTTTCTTCTCTTCTACTTTTCTTCTCTATGTTCTGGTTTTATGCTGTGCTTGTGTTCAGGTTGTTTGTATAATCTGTGTTTGGGAAACGTTCTCCATATACATACATGTTACGCCTCTATCATAGGGGTGGAGGAAGTTGAAGAGGGATTCTCCTCTCTTTTTCTCCCTCCCTCTCCCTCTCCTCTCATCGAACTTGTTATTTATTCTTTTAGTATTAGGTTAATTTAATCGGTCCAGATATCATACACTTCGTACCAGAGGTACTTGAGAAGTTTTAAGTTTATGAAATGGAGGTGAAATGGAGGTACATCACGAAGTGGACTTCACAAAAATGTAATATTTATAATAACTTGCTAAGGGGGCGGGATGGTTTGGGGGAATTACTCTACCTCCCCGGGCACAGAGTGATCCCATTGGGGGTGTCAGTGGGGGTGGAGGGTGCCCTTCCCATCTCATTTCTATATATGTTGGACCAATAAGGTTTTGATTTATCCCAACTGCTGTAGACTAGGGACCCTAGACGGATTGATAGGAACTGCAGGATTTGGGGGAGGATAGGGAGCTACCCCGGTAAGGCCTCTTACACACTATCAGTTTTTCTTCAGGTTTTTCTCTTCAGGTTTACCAAATCCATCTAATATGAGGTCTAACCTCAAGAGTCTCAATTTGTATGCAATCAGGCAGGCCCTTGCACTACATGGTTTTGGTAAACCTGAAGAGAAAAACCTGAAGGAAAACTGATAGTGTGTAAGAGGCCTTAGACTATATGGCGTAGGGTCAGAATTTACTCCCTTGTTGAACCTGTTTTCCTTTCATCGCAGATAGAATGTTATTTAGGTATGGTTGAGAAATGACGTACAGTGCCTGCCGCCGAGAATGTGTTTTTAGCACGCCAGCATCGCGCTGAATCTCGGCGACAGGCTGCCGATATCTCGCACTCGCTGGAATAGTAAAAGCACATTCCAGCGAGCGCGTCATAGAAGCGACGGGGATCTGACGCGGATTCCCGCCAATTCTACACGTGGGCGGAGTTTGTTATGAATCCTGAAGGAGAAATCCCCGCCGGATTTTGAAAAAAAAAATCCGGCATGGGTTCCCCCCTCAGGAGCATAACGGGCCCTTAGGTCTGTTATGGGTTGTAAGGAGACCCCCCCCTACGCCGAAAAAACGGCGTGGGGGTCCCCCACAATCCATAACAGACCCGTATCCAAAGCACGCCGGCCGGCCGGTCAGGAAGGGAGTGGGGGCGAGCGAGCGCCCCCCCCCCCTCCTGAGCCGTACCGGGCAGCATGCCCTCAACATGGGGGGGTTAGGTGCTCTGGGGCAGGGGGCGCACTGCGGCCCCCCACCCCAGAGCACCCTGTCCCCATGTTGATGAGGACAGGGCCCCTTCCCGACAACCCTGGCCGTTGGTTGTCGGGGTATGCGGGCGGGAGACTTATCGGAATCTGGAAGCCCCCTTTAATAAGGGGGCCCCCAGATACCGGCCCCCCACCCTAAGTGAATGAGTATGGGGTACATCGTACCCCTACCCATTCACCTGCAAATAAAAAGTGTAAACACAAATAAACCACACAGGGTATTGAAATATTTTATTCGTTGGCCGCCGGGGGGGGTGTGTATGATCGCTTTTATAAAAGCACCCCCCTCCGGCGGGCTTCTGTGGGGGGTGGGTGCCGCCGTCTGGTTCTCTTCCGCCGCCGGGGGGGCGCTTTGATAAAAGCGCCCACCACCCGGCGGGCTTCTTTCGACGTCTTCGGCGGCGGGGGGGTCTTCTCCCACTCTCCGGGGTCTTCTCCCGCTCTCCGGGGGTCTTCTCCGCTCTTCGGGGGTCTTCTTCTTCTTCAGGACTCGCCGCCGCTATCTTCGTGTGTTAGCTCAATTACTAGCGGCGGCGGCCCCCTCTTCTGCGACGTCGGCGTCTTCTTCTTCTTCTGCTCTCCAGATGTTGACGCGACGCTTCCTTCCGCTGTTATGCCGGGCGCGCGGCTCGCAGCGAAATATATAGGCCTGTCTTGTGACGTCGCAGTCCCATCATGCTCCGGTAGGTACCACGTGATACCTACCGGAGCATGATGGGACTGCGACGTCACAAGACAGGCCTATATATTTCGCTGCGAGCCGCGCGCCCGGCATAACAGCGGAAGGAAGCGTCGCGTCAACATCTGGAGAGCAGAAGAAGAAGAAGAAGACGCCGACGTCGCAGAAGAGGGGGCCGCCGCCGCTAGTAATTGAGCTAACACACGAAGATAGCGGCGGCGAGTCCTGAAGAAGAAGAAGACCCCCGGAGAGCGGAGAAGACCCCCGGAGAGTGGAGAAGACCCCCGGAGAGCGGGAGAAGACCCCGGAGAGTGGGAGAAGACCCCCCCGCCGCCGAAGACGTCGAAAGAAGCCCGCCGGGTGGTGGGCGCTTTTATCAAAGCGCCCCCCCGGCGGCGGAAAAGAACCAGACGGCGGCACCCACCCCCCACAGAAGCCCGCCGGAGGGGGGCGCTTTTATAAAAGCGATCATACACACCCCCCCCCGGCGGCCAACTAATAAAATATTTCAATACCCTGTGTGGTTTATTTGTGTTTACACTTTTTATTTGCAGGTGAATGGGTAGGGGTACGATGTACCCCATACTCATTCACTTAGGGTGGGGGGCCGGTATCTGGGGGCCCCCTTATTAAAGGGGGCTTCCAGATTCCGATAAGTCTCCCGCCCGCATACCCCGACAACCAACGGCCAGGGTTGTCGGGAAGGGGCCCTGTCCTCATCAACATGGGGACAGGGTGCTCTGGGGTGGGGGGCCGCAGTGCGCCCCCTGCCCCAGAGCACCTAACCCCCCCATGTTGAGGGCATGCTGCCCGGTACGGCTCAGGAGGGGGGGGGGCGCTCGCTCGCCCCCACTCCCTTCCTGACCGGCCGGCCGGCGTGCTTTGGATACGGGTCTGTTATGGATTGTGGGGGACCCCCACGCCGTTTTTTCGGCGTAGGGGGGGTCTCCTTACAACCCATAACAGACCTAAGGGCCCGTTATGCTCCTAAGGGGGAACCCATGCCGGATTTTTTTTTAAATCCGGCGGGGATTTCTCCTTCAGGATTCATAACAAACTCCGCCCACGTGTAGAATTGGCGGGAATCCGCGTCGGATCCCCGTCGCTTCTATGACGGCTTTGTCTCCATCGCGGCAAGCCAGCTCGGCGCTGGCTCTCGCGATGGGGCTCGCAAGTGCTCAATCTCGCTGAGAAAGGGAGCGAGATTGACACAATATCCCAGTCACCTACTGTAGTGATGACTTCAGCAAACGATTCATGTCTCAATATTTAAGGACATGTAACAAAATGTATTGATTTCCTGATATGTTCTTTAAATTGTACTGACTTTATTCAGAAAATAAACTTAAACTTGAATGACAAAAAAATTGCATTTAAATTGCATTGTTTACTGTGGAAATGACAGTTGCAGTTTGGGAGTTAACCACAGGGGGCGCTGTAAGGGTTATGTGTTCCCTGTGTGTTTACAACTGTAGGGGGGTGTGGCTGTAGGTCTGACATCATCGATCGCGTCCCCCCTATAAAAGGGATGATGCGATCGATGCTGCCGCCACAGTGATGCACGGGGAAGCCGTGTTTACACACGGCTCTCCCCGTTCTTCAGCTCAGGTCACGGGAGTGCACCGCGGGCAGTAGTACAGGACGTACCTGTACGTGAATCTGCCCAGCCGTGCCATTCTGCCTACGTATATGTGCAGGAGGCGGTCCTTAAGTGGTTAAAGCACTTTACTGAGCTGGCCAGAACCACCTCTGGAGGGAGCTCTTACTGTGAAGAAACCTTTCCATATTTGGAGGTGAAATCTCTTTTCCTCCAGACGTAAAGAGTGCCCCCTTGTCCTCAGTGTTGACCGTAAAGTGAATAACTCAACACCAAGTTCACTATATGGCCCCGTTATATATTTGTACATGTTGATCATATCCCCCCTTATTCTCATCTTCTCAAGAGTGAATAAATTCAGTTCCTCTAATCTTTTCTCATAGCGGAGTTCCTCCATGCCTCTTATCAGTTTGGTTGCCCTTCTCAGCACTTTCACCAGTTCCCCGATATCCTTTTTGAGAACTGGTGCCCAAAACTGAACTGCATAAAAATAAAAAAAATGTTTTATAGCATGCTGTCAAATTTTCCGAAAAACAAATATGTCTTGTCGGATTATCCAATCCTGTGTACACACCATAAGACTACATTACCAGAAGTTTCATAAGGGTGGCACTAAATAGCAGAAAAACCACATAGTTTCGTGAATGTTGGTTTGCAAATGTTCTGTCATCTGTATGCACACCAAGTTCACGCCCTTCGTAAAAAAAAATCCACGGATTTGTCCGATGGAAATCCGATCGTGTGTACGAGGCTTTACACATATACCGTATGCAGAAGAACTGCTGGACAAAAAAAACAAAACAATGCCAGCTCAGAAGAAAATAATCTTTACTGTACCAATCTGTATATCAGCTTTAATCTTATTATAACTAAAGTTCAGATGGGGTACAAAAATAGGCATCATGCACAACACTCAGAACCTCATGTCAGATGTGCGTTGTCGTGCTGGTGGAATGATCGATTCTAATGAAGATGATGTAAAAATACATGTCTATAGAACTAAATAATTCAACACTTCAGCTGTAAAGCAACATTAAGTACAATATATGTAAACTAAGCAGCTTCACACTGCTACAAGTCATAATAATTCAGTAAACTGCTGTTGGAATTTTCCACGTGCATCTATAATTTAGCAGTACACATCTACCTGTGTCTACTATATGTAATACGTGTCAGTGAATTGATTTTATAGCCTTGTATGATTAAGGTTCAGGTCACATTAAGCCATGATAGTGTTATTCAGATATGCAGTGAAAATGGCCTGTTGGTTGTAATGTGTATGCCTTGGCATAAGTGGCATTTAAAGATCTGTAAAGATGCCAGTTGGTAGTAAATAAATATGGAAGACAGAATGAATGAGTTCTTGGATTACAGGGATGTTACACAGGTATTGTATGTGTGCAATAATTTAATGAATATCTTCAGTCATGGGTTGTGCCAAACAGCTGGAGGAAAAATGTGAAGATGTAAATGATATCCAGATAGATGTTCAGGGCTCCAAAGATGTACTCCTCAGGGCTCAGTGTGAACCGCCGGCTTCCCATCAATATCTGGGTGTCAAATGCCAAGAACTGTAAAAAGGAAACACAAGAATAATAAGCAAACCAGAAAGTGTATTGCATCTCAGTGCCTACTGTGAACAGGACCGGTGCCGCCACTTGGCATACTAGGTGGTCGGCTAGGGCGCACTGCTGCCTAGGGTGCGCGGCCTTTGGTGTTCCTACTCTCTTCTCTCTGCAGCAAGCAACCAAGTCTTAGCATCAGCAGGCAGCCGCTGCTCCGTTCGCACATAGTGTTGGAGGCGCAGTGATGGCAAAGGACTGTGTCTGTGTCCCTACTCCTGAATGAATGGAAGCAAGCAAACATTCATTGATGGGCACTGGTGAGGCTGCTTTGATGGGCGCTGGTGAGGCTGCATTTGATGGGCGCTGGTGAGGCTGCATTTGATGGGTGCTGGTGAGACTGCATTTGATGGGCGCTGGTGAGGCTGCATTTGATGGGCGCTGGTAAAGCTGCATTTGATGGGCGCTGGTGAAGCTGCATTTGATGGGTGCTGGGCACAGGTAAGCCTATAAAAAAGCTTACCTGTAGCTACCTCGGATATCCCCTCTATCAGCATGTGCTGACGTCAGTGGCACATGCGCACTGAAGCAATGGCACATTTGTGCTGTTGCTTCAGCTAGTTTGCCGTTTCCGGCGGCTCCCGCGCACATGCGGGAGTAAGGTCATCGCGGCTCTGGCCAATCACAGTGCCAGAGCCTGCGATACCCGGAAGTAACTCTGGGAGCCATGACGCCGGCTGAGCTGTGTAGGAGGACCACTACAGGGGCTTCAATCTAAAGTGAGTATTTCATAATGGGCTATGCATACTGGCTCATTATGCCTTTGTCTTGCAGGTTTTTTTTTTGTGGGTTTACAACCACTTTAAATCTGAACCTTGTGATGACATTGCAAACTGAGCACCCCAAAAACTGAGTAATGCTAGGTTCACACTTGTGTGGCTCTGTGAGCTGTGTTTTGCACGAGAGCTCATTATCAGTTTAAACAAAGGGTGAATTTTACCAGCCATTTGTCACAAGTGAAGAGGGCCCGTGGTCTGACACCCCTAATGATGGGTGCGCCATGTGTGGACAGTGCTGCGTTAGGTAAAACTATTGGTTTAATTTATCCCTGACACTACTATAAATACAAACTTCCAGGGATTAATATTAGCTTTCCTAGTGGGTTGTTTGCTGTTCATTTTCCTCTCCCTTTGTCCATTCACGTAACATCTTATATTCTTTTCAATGATTACAAGAGGTTCGGTGACTGGGCTAGAGGTATATGTGACTTTTATCTGTCCCTCCTCTTCCATCGTTCCTCCATTCACAGAATGCCTTATATGTATGCAGTTAGGGTGTGCACCCCGAAGTTTAAACACACATGTGTATATATATATATATATATATATATATATATATATATATATATATAAAAAAAACACACACACACACACAGTATATATAGCAGCAGGGCAATAGACTGTCAGTAGGGCAGAGATTGGTGTCAGTAGTTTATCTTTTATAATTTTTTTAATATTACAGTAATACCTTGGAATACAAGCATAATTCGTTCCAGAAGAATGTTTGTAATCCAAAGCACTTGTATAGCACCTGTATAGCAAAGCGACTTTCCCCATAGGAAATAATGGAAACTCAGTTAATCTGTTCCACAGCCACTGCTTGTCTATGCAGTACCGCATGTGGCCAGAGGTGCGGGGGCTCCGGAGACACTTGGAGACAATCAGGAACGGAGTGTTTCCAAGTGTTTCTGAGCATCATTGGTGTCCCTGAACCCCTGGCCAAATGCCATACTGCATACCCCAGATGCTTGAATCCTGCTCATCTTGCGAGACAAGGCTTGCAAAGCGAGTCAGTATTTAAAAAAAAAAAACAGCGCGTATTATGAAATGCTCGTAAACCACGTTACTCACATTCCGAGGTTCCGCTGTACTTACCATTTATTTTTTACCATATTTTTTTGCAATCATTTTTTTTTTACAGTTTTTTAGTAGCCATATTGGGGGGCTTTGGTGAAATATTAGGGGTCTAAGCTCCTGATGTCTCACTTTTGAGACAGAGTAAGGGACTAAGGACAGAGATTTCCCGATCCCTTTCTTTGCAGCTAAACAGCAGGGGGAATCTGCTCAGAACAGGGTGATTAAGGTGTGCCCAGGCACAACTGACACACCCTGGGCGCACACCTATGTATACTGTGCATATTTATGCATTCAACTGCTGTGTGAGTAGATATGAGTCTGAGAATATTTATGTTTAAAGGATAGGTTCTCCATCTGCTAACAGCACAAAACTAGATGATACTTGTTTGTCTGCTAAACATGGACTGATTATTAGAACCAAAATACAAGTCTTATATACATTTAAAGAGGAGTTTCCGCCCTCCTGCTCATATTATTTTAACAATACACTTGTAACCAGAAACATAAAATTAACATGAGCTAATGAACTAATCCCTTAAAGCAGCCAATGTGACTCCATGCCCGTCAGGATTTCACTACAAGTCAGACTTGTTGTCATCGAGCTTCAAGCAGTAGATGATACATTATCATAAGTATAAAGACAGGACACCTTCTCACAATAGAAGGAGCTCCAGCAGGAGTCGGCCTGCCTCCTACATTGTACAGAGGCCAATGTGATCAGCTCTTTCAACTAACATGTTGTGTTCAGAATCAAACAAACCAAGAATAGTCTTTACATATATTGTGGGAGATATTGTCCCATTTTGAGTAATTCAAGATATAATTTCTCAGTCATCTTGTGCCAGGATGTCACATGGTGACTTAGACATAAGAGGTGCATGGGGAGCTGAAACAGGGGTTTCCCAACCTTTCCAAGGGATTCTGGATTCCACAGACCCTCCCGTGAAAGGGGTACAGACAAGCTCCTGTGGCAAAAATAATAAATGCACTGTTTTTACATGGAAAAATATGTACATTTATTATTTTTTACCTAAAGGTGAACTTAGCCTTTCATTTTTTTTTGGTCACTTATCATCCTGTATGTAACAAATGTCTGCATGTGTACAATACAGAAAAAGCACTTGCACTTACCAGAGTAAATACAATGGCTCCCAGTGCTGCATAGATTGCATGAAGCCATGGCACCTGTAGGGAAAAGTCAAGAATACACTCAGTTATTGTTTTTTCTTTGTTTATATATATATATATATATATATATATATATATATATATATATATAATGTTATAATATATTCTTTACTTCTAATTGTCGAATATGGTTGTTTGGTTACAGTACAGTAATGGTGGATTTGTGGAAAAACTAGTCCATGGCCTACGGTGGCAAGATTAAAGTGTATGTATACCCAAACAATGCCTTCTCTTACTTGTTCATTTTTATTTTGTTAACCACTTGCTGACTACTTAGCTACTTTTACTGCTACAGGGCGGCAGCTGTGCGCAGGATCATGTATATATTCCGCCTGCGGGGGGTGCATGTGTGCTGGCAGCAGGCCGCTTATGCTGTGATAGTTCACAGCAAAAGCAGATCTGCGGGTGTCGGCGCTCGATGTCCTCTGGCGCTTGCCGATAGTCAGTAAAACACAGAGGGGTTGATTTACTAAAGGCAAATCCACTCTGCACGTGAAAGTGCACTGCAAGTGCACGTGAAAGTGCACTTGGAAGTACAGTTGCTGTAAATCTGAGGGGAAGATCTGAAATTAGGGGAAGCTCTGCTGATTTTATCATCCAATCATGTACAAGCAAAAATTCTACTTTTTATTTTCCTTGCATGTCCCCCTCGGATCTACAGCGACTGCACTTCCAAGTACACTCAAAGTGCATTTGTAGTGCAAAGTGGATTTGCCTTTAGTAAATAAACCCCAGAGAACTGAGATATGTAAACAAGGCAGGGAGTAGAACCTTTCTCTGCAAGTGCACTTGTAGTGAAAAGTGGATTTTCTTTTAGTAAATCAACCCCACTGTGTACACAAAAAACAGGTTAGGCAAACAATTAAATGTTTGATAGCCCTAGATGTTTAACCCCTTCCCAACCAGTGTCATTAGTACAGTGACAGTGCATATTTTTAGCACTGATCAATGTATTAGTGTCACTGGTTCCTACAAAGCTTCAAAAGAGTCAGTTAGTGCCCATTTGTTCACCGCAATATCACAGTACTGATATATATGGGGATTTTATTTATCAAAAACATGTAGCAGAATACATATTGGCCTAAATTTATTAAGAAATTTCATTTTTTTTTTTTTCTTGGATGTGTTACATTATATATATATATATACATATATAATGTGTCAATTATTTTTGTTTATAGCGCAAATTTTTTTAAATGCAGTGGTGATCAAATACTACCAAAAAAAATCTCTATTTGTGGGGGAAAAAAATTACATAAATTTTATTTGGGTACACGACCCGTCGAGCCAAATTTTCCCATTGCCAACGAGGAATTAGAGAACATGCTCTCTTTTTGACTTGACGAGTTTCCCGACGGGTTTCTCGGCGAAAAGTGTACACACGACCGGTTTTCTCGGGAAGAATACGTCTCCCATCGAGTTTCTTGCTGGATTCTGCCGAGAAAACCGGTCGTTTGTACGTCGCCTGACAGTTTCCCCATGATCTCCTCCCTAGATCTCAGGCGTTATCCAAGGTCTTGGAAGGGGCTGAGAAAAACCGCCCACATTCTCCAAACACTGTTAATGCAGATCTTCCCTAGGCCCTGTCAGGTCCTTGGCTGACAGCAGGTCTGTGAGCATATACATGTAGTGTGTTATACAGTATATGGCAGCATGGTCCTAAAATATAAATTAACATGAATACTTACATATTGGAAGGGGATTAGGATGACAAGGAAGAGGCCGCTGAAGAAAAGAACCATAACAAGCACAAAGAGTACACCATGACAGGAAGTGAAATCCACCTATAAGAGCAGAAGAAATATATATCAAACCTCACTTTACAACCTCTGGTGTAGGAGTAGGGATTGAAGCAGTTTCAACTGGGATTGGGCCTCTGCTAAAGAGGAGCCTAGATAGGTCTCCATCCCTTTACTACTCTAAAATGTTTTATTGCTACTGCAGAGAGCCACGTGGCTACAATTATGCCTTCCCCTGTGTGTGTGGTCTTGTGCCATTACAAATCACATAACCAAATCCATGGGGTACATGGTGAAGCATAATTTTGCCTAGGGTCCCTACCCTTATACCTTCACACCAGCGTACAACTAGAGTAAATTGACCAGATTTTTAAAATGACATACGGGGACATATTTTTTTATTTTTTTTTTACTAGTAATGGGTCAATCAGCGCCTCAATGCCCGTCACCCGTCTCACAGCCTATCAAGTTTTTCTCTATGGCCCCGGCTACTGCTGGGTGGGGAGCGGAGGAAGATCACTCCACCAGGAAAAGCAATGAGATAAGCAGGCAGGCGGCTGTCCAGGACTTGAACCAAGGCAGAAGAACATGCGAGCGGAGCTGAATGGACATGCACCCGAAACTGAAGAAATATTTCCTTCACTCCGACCAGAACATGATCATCAGAAAGGGGCACAGATAATGGAAAAAAACACACCCCCTAAGCTAGTAGAGGCGGCAAAATGGGGGTGTGTAATTCTGTTTTTTTTTTCTTTTTTAATTTTGCACTGACTGTCTTTGAATTTGTCCCAGCCTTTGTTCAAATCCAATCCTGGGACAAAACCGGCAACAGACTTGGTCCGGGGACAGTGTCCTCAATCCGGGGACTGTCCCTGGAAACTGAGGCTGTCTGGTCACCCTAAACGAGAGGCATGCCTGTAGCTAAAAATCATAGCACTTTGTTGCAAAAAAGTGTTCGGTACTGTCTCTGTTTTATTTATTTATTTATATTTTAGGCAAATTTCCAAAATGTTTAATTTCCTAATTTAGAATTTTTGAAATTTCAATATTCCAAAATTCGAATTTTCGAAACTCCAAATTTTGTAATTTTCTTATGTTCGCCTCGCAACTCGATTTTCATTATTCCTTATATATTGTATCTTAAACATGTTATTTACCTTATAGATTTATCCAGGGCCGGATTAACAGAGGGGCTGATGGAGCTGCAGCTCCAGGCCCCTTTCTCAAGATAGGCCCATTTGCCCCCCCAGGGGGGTTGTAGCTCGATGACCAAAGGTCACAGAAACCCCACATTGGGGGGGGGTAGTCAGTTGAAGACCTACCCCACAACCGGTCAAAATATGGGACGGCTATCATTTATGGTTCTGGAGATACGGGCTTGCTTGCACAGCCTATCAGAAGCTACATACAGAGCAGCCATTATAAATACAAGCTGACACACTGCAGCAGACTGAGAAAAAAAAATCATTTTTTTTGTGCTAGAAAATTCCTCTATGGTGGTCTTTGCAACTTTTTATGTTGCACGGTATAGAGCTTTCACATTAAAATGAAAAAAAAAAAAAATGGGCTAACTTTACTGTTTTGACTTTAAGTGGTTACATTTCATGCATTTACACACAGAAGTTTGATACAAAAAGGAAGTTGGTTACAATGTTTCATGTTGTTTACAAACTTGGCAGACAGTCGGATATTTTCTTTACACACAGAAGTGTATCCCTTTGATATAAGAAGAAAGCGTTAGTTACAATGTTTCCTGCTAAGAACTTGGCAGATTGCCCAGATATTTTCTTTTGACAGCTGAAAATCTCTACTTGTTATATGAAAGAATCAGCAAACTCTGCATTGGAGAGGGAGGGGGGGGGGGGTGAATCAAGATCACAATTTTAGCGATGAATTGTGCAGCTCTAGCACGGTACTGTATTTGCGCAGCAATTTTTCAAACATGTTTTTTTTTGGAAATAAACTGTTTCATACATTAAAAAAAAACACTAAAGTTAGCACGATTTTTTTTTTGGTATCCTAAGCGATGCTTTAAACATTTTTTAGGTTACATGTTTAGAGTTACAGAGGAAGTCTAGTGCTAGAATTATTACTCTTGCTCGAACGATCGCGACGTATGTAACCTGTGTGTATCTGGCTCTGATACTAGCCAGTGCCTACCCAACCACTGACTGGTATCTCTCCCCAGCCTGTCCCCACACACCCTCTCATCTGCTAACCTGTAGATGGGGGAATCACTCCTGTAGTGTTGTTGTGTTCTGCCAGTGAGTACAATGATCAGTGTTGCTATCTATAGCTGGCAGCAATGATTGTTTTTGGAAAAACAGGCTGGTTGTACTCAAGTCGATTAATAGATTGACTTGTGTAAAACCAGCTAGCCCATACATAGATCGACTATGGCTGGTCTCTGCATAATTGATGTCATTTCAATTCATGTATGACCCACTTAACCACTACGCAGTCCCTAAACATCCTTCCACTCCTGTACATAGTGCTCACTGTCATACCCTCCACACTCCTCTCCTGTACATAGTGCCCACTGTCATACCCTCCACACTCCTCTCCTGTACATAGTGCCTGCTGTCATAGACTCCTCTCCTGTACATACTGCCCACTGTCGCACCCTCCACACTCCTCTCCTATACATAGTGCCCACTATCATACCATCCCCATTCCTCTCTTTTACATACTGCCCACTGTCATACCCTCCACACTTCTCTCCTGTACATACTGCCCCATCATACCCTCCACACTTCTCTCTGGTACATACTACCCTCTGTCATACCCCCACACTCCTCCTGTACATACTGCCCACTGTCTTACTCTTCACACTCCTCTCCTGTACAAATTGCCCACTGTCATACCCTTCACACTCCTCTCCTGTACATAGTACCTGCTGTCATACACTTCTCTCCTGTACATACTGCCCACTGTCATACCCTCCACATTCCTCTCCTGTACATGCTGCCCACTGTCATACCCTCCACACTCCTCTCCTATACATAGTGCCCACTATCATGCCATCCACACTCCTCTCCTATACATAGTGCCCACTGTCATACCCTCCACAGTCCTCTCCTGTACATGGTGCCTGCTGTCATACACTTCTTTCCTGTACATACTGCCCATTGTCGTACCCTTTATGCTTCTCTCCTGTACATGATGCCCACTGTCATACCCTCCACACTCCTCTCCTGTACATTATGCCTTTTGCCGTACCCTTTGCAATCTTCTCCTGTACATAGTGCCCAATGTTAGACCCTCCACATTCCTCTCACTCACCTGCACATACTTCCCACTTATATACCGTCCGTACTCCTCCCCTATGTCGCTTACCCACAAAAACAGTTCTTTAAAATGATACTGAATACCCTCAATGTTACCAGCTCTAGAATGGACACACTTTTGTTAGTTCAACTAAAAGAAATCTCAGTTCTCCTATTTGTTCTGTTACTACAACTTATTTAATTTTGTGATTAATACTGTGATGTACAGAGGAACATCGGGGATCTCAGCTACTCTAAATATAGCACTTGTGAAAAAAAGTGTCCCTGAAAATATTTTTTAAATGTTGGCAACTATGCACTAATGCACTGCCCAAGGGCCACTGGGTCAGTAGTGGGCCCCATGAGAGGTTTCTGGGATCCTGTGATATTAAAGCGGTAGTAAACTTTCCTGTTATTACTACTTTTTAGAGGCCCTGGGGTAGGTTATGCCACAATGTACAAGTATGCACAGCATATTGGCACATTAGGGTACACTTAAATTTTCAGACTGGGCCCTCCACTGCTGCGCTGTGATTCTCACGCATTTATTTATTTATAAAAGGCCCCACCAAAATCCTCAGCACCAGGCCCATGATGTTCTTAATCTGGCCCTGGATTTATCCTCACGATGAAGCGGTCCTTTGATCGCAAAATTTGTAGAGGATTATATAATATGTGAGGAATTTCCAAATACCTAAACATAACCTGAAGTCTACAAGTATATCTATACCAGGGGTGCCCAATCAGTGACCCAGGCTCGGGGGCCACATGTGGCTCGCGGAGCCCTCTGATGTGGCCCGCGACCTCCTGCTCTAGGGTATTTTAGAATAGAATACTGTTATTAGAGGTCATTTTATTACTAAAATCACAGTGTATATATGGGCATATCTGTTCTGCAGTGGTTACTGGGCTGCTTTCAAACTGACCTGCAGATGCAGAGCAGCACAACTGTGGGTTACCTGCACTGAGCCATATACTTCTGTTATTACCTACGAGTTTGGTGAGCTTTCTGAAAATGCACCAAACCTGCAGAATATAATAGAAGTCTATTCCAAAGTGCAGGAAAGCCAAAGGTACACTGCGTTGGTAAACCGCAGCGCATCAGTGTGAAAGCAACCTTTCACACGGTCAGTCCGACTCAATTGGACCCTCCATTCACTTCTAAGGAGTGACAGATGTAAACCGACTTGTGTCCTACCTCCAATCCGATCCGCTAAAAAAATAAAAAAAAGTATAGTGGGCTGTGTCCGTGTCCGTATCCCCTCTCCATATGCAGAGCAGACATGGACCTGCCATCTGCCCGATCCGTTTATTGTGGCACACAACCTTTTACCAAGCCGCTTAATTGCCCCTCGCGCATCAAAAGGTTGGGCACCCCTGATCTATACTGTATCGACTTTTTTTTTGTTTTTATGTATTGATGCTTTGCAATTATGTCTGTGTTTTATATACTATTTTTATTCAAAGTGTATTGTGCTTATCGGTACCGAGACAGTCCATTCTCCTTTGCACCGTGGGAAACAGCCTTAGCAACTGCTCCTACTCCCTTCTTACATACAATACTCGGATAATGGCACCTATTTTTCGTTTATTATTTCCCACTTTGGGACTCTAACTTTGAGACAAACTCGACATTTTTTGCTATTTTTGTTTTAAAAAAAAACATATTTATAGAATTTATAAACTTTATTTAGACTAGATTTAGAGGTAGGTACAGAAAACAATTAATGCATTAATTTAAAAATACATTTTTTTAAATTTAACTAATGTAAATGTCTGACTTTGACTTGATTTCTTCCTCTTGTAACCCCCTATACAGAGACATTCAGATTGGGAGAGGGAAGGGCAGCATTATGGTCCTACCAAGTGTAAGGCCCCGTACACACGACCGATCTTCTCGGCAGAATACAGCGAGAAGCTCGCTGGGAGACATATTCTGGCGAGAAGCTCGATCGTGTGTACACATCCGACGAGCGTCCCGTCGGGAAGCTTGTCGAGCCAAAAAAGAGAGCATGCTCTCTTTTTCCTCATTGTTCAATGAGGACTTTGGCTCGACGAGCTTTTCCGACCGCTCATCGGGAACCTCGTCGGGCGGAACGATGGGTTTAGCCCGACAAGGTTCTCGGACGTGTGTACGCGGCCTCATACTTTCATATGTGCTGTCAAGCAGTAAGCTGACTGGAGAAAGCAGAAAGATGGCCTCATAAGCTTGTTGATGCTCCTTTGCTGTCCAAATGGATTTCCCACCTACTCTGACCAGGTTCCAGACTATAGAACGCTTTACCAACCAGCATTCGGTTGGAGGAAAACCACCTGGCCTTCAGAAGAAAAATCAAAACTCATCTCTTTTGATATCAAGAGAGACAAGAACAACGAGAGCCTAGAGGCGACTTAGTTTGCATGTGCCGCGCTATATAAGTTTTTCACTCACTCACTCACTCACACCAGCAATGCTAGGGGGCAATTTTCCACTGACCACCAATGTAAGGGGTCACTTCTACACTGACTACTAATATTAGGGTATAGTTTCCTTTTATTTTCTATTTTCTATTCATTTAGTTGTTAGGCTTTTTTTTTATAACATTTTCTGCTCACACTAATGTACCATTACTTGTAGTTACATTCGTTTTTAAATAGGGATTCCCTGAGAATTGAATATTTTTTTTGGGGGTTCCTCCAAGGTAAAAAAGGTTGAGAGATACCATTTTAGAAAGGTTTAAAAAAGGGCTGTTGAGTGTTTGGGGTGTCACACGGCAGTGTTCCAGTTGCACTGGGTGGTGGATGACTGAATTACTCCAAATTGTGCCTACTACCCCTCACATACACAACAGCAGAGCACTGCTTTTCTTTCTATAACAGTATTGATAATGGCACATAGATACTCTTTTCATGATTTCCTATGGTTGATCATGCACTGTAATTTATTATTCATAGCTAGTGCTGAAAGAAGCATAAACAAGGAAGTTACTTCCATATGACTTTTCACCTGACTTACTTGCTAACCATGTCTGATGCCACAGCTTTTAGTAGATAAAGAAATTTGTTCAGGTGAAAGTTGAATAACTTGGGTTATGGATAAAATAAGCCATTTTCTCCATAATCAGGGGACCAGCATGATGGCCCCTCTCTATACTACAGGAATAAGACTTTATTGATATTTTGCTGCCTTACAACTCTCCATGATTCTTCTAGTGCAGAGGTCTCCAAACCTTGCAAGTAAAGGCCCAGTTTACTGTCTTTCAGACTTTAGGGGGGCCGGACTGTGTCAAGCGGAGGTAGAAATTGTCCGAGGCCCAGCATCAGTGAGAATAAACATGGCCTCAAGGTTGGAGGTCTGTAGGAGGAGAAGTAGTGCCCTATCATTGGTATCAGTGAGAGGATCATTGCCCCACCATTGGTGTCAGTTAGCGCAATAGTGCCCCATCATTGGTCTCAGTGGGAGCAGTAGTGCCCCATCATTGGTATCAGTGAGATAAATAGTGCCCCATCATTGGTCTCAGTGGGAGCAGTAGTGCCCCATCATTGGTATCAGTGAAATTAATAGTGCCCAATCATTGGTGTCAGTGGGAGGAATAGTGCCCCCTCACTGGTGTCAGTGGGAGCAATAGTGCCCCCTCATTGGTGTCAGTGGGCGCAATAGTGCCCCCTTATTGGTGTCAGTGGGAGCAAAAGTGCCCCATCATTGGTGTCAGTGGGAGCAATAGTGCCCCATCATTGATACTAGTGGGAGGAATTATTCCCTACTGTTGTTGTCATTGAGAGGAAGAGTTCTCCAAGGACTGTAAAAAAAAGGCCAGCAAAGTGCTACAGTATGGAGACCACTGTTTTCGTATATCAAACTCAATAGAAAAATTAACTCAAAGTATATCAATACCTGTACGTTTTTTTACTCTGTTGTAGCATAAGGAATGGTTTTAGAATTAGGGACACTACAGGAATGGAAGCAAGCTTCTCAAATTTAGGAGAAATACGCTCTCACACAGTTGTCACCAAAACAGGTGTCCCCATTCCATTTGATTTTGGTGACAACTCTTAAATGTATTTCCCACCACTTTTTGACCCAGTGTCACTGGACACCAGGACAAAAAAAGACGGTGAGATTCCCCAAACATAGATTAGGGTCCTTTCACACGGAGCGGACCGTTTTTCAAGCTCGCTCCGTGTGTGTCCGTCGGCTCAGCGGGGATCCCCGCTCAGCTGTCGGCGGACAGGGCGGTTCCCGCACACTGTGCAGGGACCGCCCTGTCTCTCCTCCGCTCTCCCCTATGGGGAATTGGATGAATACGGACCGTTTGTCCGTATTCATCCAATCCGATCCACCGGACGGAAGAAAAAAATGCACTTTTCACATTTACAATGTAAAGGCCTTGGTAAATAACCATTTATGCTGCATATTTATTAAACATGGAAGAACAACTTCCATAAAGGTTTCTAGGATTATTACACCTTGAAATTACAAATAAGTAGGGACATATTTATAAAACAGTGATTCTGACATTCACCAAACATTTGTTGCAGGTGAATGTAGCTTGTGCATGTGTATTAAATGACAGTGATTGATTCACTGATAAAGGTAGTTTGGTGAAAGTAGCATTCAGTGTTTTCTGTTTTTTATAGTGTGCATATTGTTGTTAAACACTTGTGCGTTGCGCTTTTGAGCTCCGTTTTCTTTGCTAAGTTCTCAATCAGCTGTTCAGCGGTTCCACTGCGTTTTAACTGTGGATTTGCTGACCTGGGAGAGGGGAGGGAAGTCTCGCCGCTGTTATCATGAGGGGGAATTCCACGCCAAATTTTAAATACAAAAAACAACATGGGTTTGGTACAGAGCGGGGACCGGGAGGTATGTGTGTAAACACACAGCTCCCGGTCCTGTCAGGGAGAGAAATGCTGATCTTCTGTTCATACAATGTATGAACAGAAGATCAGTGATTTCCCCTAGTGAGTCCACCCCCCCATACAGTTAGAACACACCCAGGAACATACCTAACCCCTTCCCCACCCCCTAGTGTTAACCCCTTCACCGCCAGTGCCATTTTTATAGTAATCAATGCATTTTTATAGCACTGATCGCTATAAAAATGCCAATGGTCCCAAAAATGTGTCAAAAGTGTCCGAAGTGTCCGCCATAATGTCACAGTACCGAAAAAAAAAAATCGCTGATCGCCACCATTACTAGTAAAAAAAAAATATTAATAAAAATGTCATAAAACTACCCCCTATTTTGTAAACGCAATGACTTTTGCGCAAACCAATCAATAAACGCTTATTGCGTTTTTTTTTTTTACGAAAAACATGTAGGACTAAACTGAGGAAACATTTTCTATATATATATTTTTGCAGGATATTTATTATAGCACAAAGTAAAAAATATTGCATTTTTTTCAAAATAGTCGCTCTATTTTTCTTTATAGCGCAAAAAATAAAAACCGCAGAGGTGATCAAATACCACCAAAAGAAAGCTCTATTTGTGGGAAAAAAAGGACGCCAATTTTGTTTGGGAGCCACGTCGCACGACCGTGCAATTGTCAGTTAAAGCAACGCAGTGCCGAATCGCAAAACGTGCTCTGGTCATTGGGCAGCAATATGGTCCGGGGGTTAAGTGGTTAATGTGTATGAGTGCTGGGGATTTATCTATACACATCTATTATGCATACCTCCCAACTTTTCAAATGTCCACTGCAGGGCAGTCTTGGGGTGGTCCTGCGCGGGACGCCTTTTTTTTTAGTTCGAAGTTGTTGAGCGGGGGGTGGGGGTTAACGTGGGACGCTGTGTTTTATTCTTCATTCAAAGTTGTTGACCGGGGGGAGAAGGGGTGTTAGCGCGGGACGCCGTAATTTTGAGGTAAAATGTCCATGCCGTCGTTTTGCGGGAAAATCTTCTGTATGTGGGATAGTCCCGCAGAATCCGTGCTTGTTGGGAGGTATGATTATGTGCATTATTGTAGTGCACTCGTCCAGTCCTGCAAGTCACTCTGATATATTTGGGGACACAGATGGGGGTTTAATTGACACTAGGCAGTTTACACATCCCAGCTCCACCAGTAACCTTGCTATTGATTATTTGATTTTCATGATCTCTTACCTTGGTTTGGAAGCTGAATACAGTGACAGAAATGCAGACAAGTGCAGTAATTCCGAGACACAGGATCACAGATGTGGTATTATAATAGCTGAGAAGACAAGGGACACACAGTGAGGAAGGAGTCATTTGTAAGCACGTTATTCTAGTCTCAACTATATGATGAAAGGTAAATCTCTTTGAGGCAAGTCTGGATATCTCTGGATGTGATTTCAGTTGATCATATGAAACAATATATACCGTACAGTAAATTGAAAACATTGTAACTGTGAGCAAATGGTTATGATTTATTGATGGGGTTCAAGGAGGTTATTTAAACACTATGGGCCAGATTCAGGTAGATGGGAGCATCTTTGTTCCAGAGTAACGCTTCTCATTTGCGTTACGCTGCAGAAATTTTAGGAGCAAGTGCTGTCATTCACGAAGCACTTGCTCCTAAAGTTGCGGCAGCGCATCGCAAATGAGCCGGCGGAATTCAAATTGGGCGGGTACGGGGCGTGTAGTATTTAAACTAAGCGCGATCCCGCCGCCAACGTACTGCGCATGCGTCGAGTGTCAAAACATCCCCGTGCGCATGCTCCAAATTCTGTGAATGAACGTCAATGACGTCACATTCCCATTCATGAACGTTTTAAGCAAGCGACGTTTTTTTTTTTTTTTCCGACGCGATGACGACGCCTATACCTAACATAGGATATTCCAACCCCATGGGCCAGATTCAGGTAGATGGGAGCATCTTTGCTCCAGAGTAACGCTTCTCATTTGCGTTACGCTGCAGAAATTTTAGGAGCAAGTGCTGTCATTCACGAAGCACTTGCTCCTAAAGTTGCGGCAGCGCATCGCAAATGAGCCGGCGGAATTCAAATTGGGCGGGTACGGGGCGTGTAGTATTCAAACGAAGCGCGTTCCCGCCGCGAACGTACTGCGCATGCGTCGAGTGTCAAAACATCCCTGTGCGCATGCTCCAAATTCTGTGAATGAACGTCAATGACGTCACATTCCCATTCATGAACGTTTTACGCAAGCGACGTTTTTTTTTTTTTTTTTCGACGCGATGACGACGCCTATACCTAACATAGGATATTCCAACCCCATGTAGGTATAACTATGCGCCGCGTATCCCGTCCGGAAACGTCGTAACGTCACTGCGTCGCGCCGGAATGCGATCGTGAATTGCCGATTTCCGCTCATTAACATATTTTTTGAGCGGAAATCGGCGGGAACGCCCCCGGCGCCATTTTTAAGTTGAAGTAACGATGCGATGGCGAAACTCAGTTACGCTGCTCGCATCGGAGCTTCAACCCGGCGTTTCTTGTTTTCTGGTTACAGAAAACAGAAACGCCGGCTCAAAGTCACAGTTAGGCTGGCGGATCACTGGATCCGCCAGCCTAACTGTTCCTGAATCTGGCCCTATGATGTGCACAATCCTTTTCTTTTAGTTGGTTTTAAGCCTGTGAAATAAAATGGCTGATTTTAAATTAATAAATAATAGATTTTTTAAATAAATAATGGTACCTAAAAAGTCATGTTCTTGTTTTGTTTGTAGCACCCTCCTAGGTAGGTGCTATGTTTAGATAGGTTAGCTTTAGTTCTGATAGGTAAATTTACTTGTCACACTGTAGGCAGTGTGGATAATTCTGTTAGGTAAAAGCATATTTTAGCTCACTGTAATCAGTGAGCCCACAATCTGCTAGTTAGGTTTGATCTGTGTGCTCTGCTGCTCCCAGTCTGCATAAGCTTCCTCTGTATCCTAGAGACTGGAGAAGTTTCTGGATAGTAGGTGTGAAGCTATGCAGATGGAAACATGAATATGAATGCAGGCGCAGCCCATCCCAGAAGTTCTGAAGGCGTGCTGAGTGGCTGCATATATTCTTGGGGCACACAGAGCTCTGGGTATTGTCCCAGAAGGGAGGAGTCCAGTCTGGGAAGGGCAAGCTGCTCTCCCCAGGCACAAGATGCTGAAAGAGGCCTTAGGTGGGCAACCTGAAGGGAGGAATGCAGAGACACGGGTGCTTTTAAAGAAGCTGACTGAGAGGAGCTGTCCCCAACAGATCTGTCTGGTCTCACTGGAGGGCATTGCTTGGAAGATTGGAAGGAGGCATCCACCTGTCCTTGGGCCTTGTGAGTACAGACATTGCTGGACCTTGGGGACCTTGTACTCTAACTACCCCTCTGGTGCTTAGTATAGTCAGGTGTGGGTCTGTTAAAGTGTACCTGAAGATCCCTGTCCAGATGCTAAGCAAGAAACAAAGATTAAGGCTGGGTTCACACTATTGCGAATTGGATTTGGATTTCCCTGCATTCAATTCTCATGACAGGAGATTGTGTTCTCAATAGAGCCGGTTCACACATCTCTGTGGCGACTGCGGAGAGAATTGCACAGGAGTCCTGTGCTTTATTGCCACGGTTTCACATCCAAATTCAGGCAAAAATTGAAGCCTGAATCATCCCTGAAACGGAGAACGGGGATGCACCGGACCCCTGCTGTGAGCCGCATGCAATCTTAGTGTGAACCCAGCCAAAGGGGTTGATTTACTAAAAGTAAATAAACTGTACACTTTGCAAAGTGCTGGTGCACGCTGTAAGAGCAAATGCTCCAGAGCTTAGTAAATAAAGTAAAGGTCTTCTGACTTTACTCACGTGGGAGCAATTTTTTATTTTTTTTTCTTCTTTGCATGTGATTGGGTATTCTTTTCAAAGTGAAACTTTACCTCATTTATCAAGCTCTGGAACAACTGCACTTTGAAAAGGGTACAGTCCATTTGCTTTTGGTAAACCAACCCCATGGTTTGTGTCTTCTGCAATAAAGAGCCCGCCTATTTTGCAGTATTTTTATTTTTAAGTCCAGTTTTACTTTAACTGGTTTAGTTATACTACACTAAACCTTTCATCCAAACTCTATATTATTGTTTTGAAAAGCCAGTATAAAGGACATGTAGTGGTGAAAAGAGGCAATTATGGGTTTAACCAGCCCATTTTTGGTATATTAATTCTCTGTGGTCCACTTAAAGGATCACTAAAGGATTTTTTTTTTTTTTTTTAGCTAAATAGCTTCCTTTACCTTACTGCAGTCCTGGTTTTATGTCCTCATTGTTCGTTTTTGCTTTGAAGTAGCTGAAGTAGCTGTAATAAAACTTCTCTGATCTCCACACTTCCTGCTTGTCTGGCTCATTATGAAAAAAACTCATGGCATATTTTCACTGTGGTCCATGATCAAGGAGGTGTGACTACTATGTGTCTAAAACTCCTCAGAACTCCTCAGAACCTCCTCAGAACCAATCAGATTAATTTTAAAAACAAACATTGCCCTGGATTTGTTTGTTTTTGTTCTGTGTGTCTCTTTACTTCACAGAAACATGAAACCAGTTTAAAAATTAAACTGAAACTGTAGGCACATTATTTTATTGATTTTTATCTATTTTTAGTCATTTTTAAAAGGAATCAGTTAACTTTTATGTCTCTATATCCTGTAAACATTCATTTCAGCAAAACATTTTTTTTCCTTTAGTGACCCTTTAACTGAAGGCGTGGCAGGGAACGTGTTCTTTGCCTATATAATTTGTGCTAAAAGCCAGGGCCGGACTGGCCTACCGGGATACCGGGAAACTTCCCGGTAGGCCGGCTGCCTGTCAGTCAAATCAATAGGCCGCAGACGCGGCCGCAATCGCGGCCGCACTTTGCAATATTGTATACTGCATTGGTGGACGCCTGGCTGCTGCCCTATGCCTCTAGTCAGTCAGTTTTGTGTACAGACAGTGTGTGTCGCCTGTCGCGGTAAAAGCAGCGGCGGGCCGGCCGGCCGCCGGCGGGGGTTGCGGCCGCCATGCTCGCCGCTGCATTCAGTGCCGTACTTTCCAATTCCTTCCCGCGGGCGCGACTCACTCGCTGTCACTGACCAGGAGTGGAGAGAGCGTGTCACGAGTCTGAGGGAGGGGAGGAGCCGAGCAGAACGTGACCGGCGTCATCCCATCGTCCCGTGCGGTGCGCGCCAGTACCGCCCACTTTCTCCTGCAGGGTGAAGGAACGTAGGAGTTCACCTTCCGCGCCGCCCGGCCAGGCCACCCTTGGAACTCGTGCGTGTCAGACAGTGCTTAGACACGATTGGCAAGCAGTGGCAAGGCAGCCAAGGACAGGTCCAGCCCAGGTCGATCAAGCCAGCAGCAGCCAGGTGAACTAGGCTAGGCCTGCATTTATATGATCACTCTGATTCTCACCATATGATCTAATGGTGCACCCCCCGGGCCCCCCCCCCTCCTCTCTCTGTCAGTCACCTACCTTTTTGCTGCCCCTGTTGTACACTGTATAATAATCTCAGAGAGAAGGGGGGGAGTCACCCCCCCTTCTCTCTGAGATTATTATACAGTGTACAACAGGGGCAGCAAAAATGTAGGTGACTGACAGAGAGAGGAGGGGGTCGGGGGCCCGGGGGATGCACCGTTATATCATATAACGGTGCACCCCCCAGGCCCCCCCTCCCTCTGTCACATTTGCTGCCCCTGCAAATTGTAATCTGGACTGTATAATCAATGTCTCTCTCTCTCTCACCATTCCATGGTGAACCCCCCCCCCTGCACCTACCTTTTAAATGCCAAAAAAAATCTGCCTGCGCTTAACTGGTTGGGGACCAGTTTCCCCCCACCATTGCAGCCTCCCCTCTCTCCTGCCCACCATTGCAGCCCCCCCTCTCTCCTGCCCACCATTGCAGCCCCCCCTCTCTCCCCCCCATCATTGCAGCCCCCCCTCTCTCCTGCCCACCATTGCAGCCCCCCCTCTCTCCCCCCCATCATTGCAGCCTCCCCTCTCTCCCGCCCACCATTGCAGCCCCCCCTCTCTCCCCCCCCATCACTGCAGCCCCCTTTCTCTCCCTCCCGCCATTGCAGCCCCTCTCTCTCTCTCTCCCTCCCGCCATTGCAGCCCCTCTCTCTCTCTCTCTCTCTCTCTCCCTCCCCCTCCCCCTCCTGCCATTGCAGCCCCTCTCTCTCTCTCGCCATTGCAGCCCCTCTCTCTCTCCCGCCATTGCAGCCCCCTTTCTCTCCCTCCCGCCATTGCAGCCCCTCTCTCTCTCTCTCCCTCCGCCATTGCAGCCCCTCTCTCTCTCTCCCTCCCCCTCCCGCCATTGCAGCCCCTCTCTCTCTCTCTCTCTCGCCATTGCAGCCCCTCTCTCTCTCTCTCTCGCCATTGCAGCCCCTCTCTCTCTCCTGCCATTGCAGCCCCTCTCTCTCTCTCTCTCTCTCTCTCTCTCCGCCATTGCAGCCCCTCTCTCTCTCTCTCTCCCCGCCATTGCAGCCCCTCTCTCTCTCTCTCCCCGCCATTGCAGCCCCTCTCTCTCTCTCTCCCCGCCATTGCAGCCCCTCTCTCTCTCTCTCTCCCTCCCGCCATTGCAGCCCCGCTCTCTCTCTCCCTCCCGCCATTGCAGCCCCGCTCTCTCTCTCCCTCCCGCCATTGCAGCCCCGCTCTCTCTCTCTCCCTCCCGCCATTGCAGCCCCGCTCTCTCTCTCTCCCTCCCGCCATTGCAGCCCCGCTCTCTCTCTCTCCCTCCCGCCATTGCAGCCCCGCTCTCTCTCTCTCCCTCCCGCCATTGCAGCCCCGCTCTCTCTCTCTCCCTCCCGCCATTGCAGCCCCGCTCTCTCTCTCTCCCTCCCGCCATTGCAGCCCCGCTCTCTCTCTCCCGCCATTGCAGCCTCTCTCTCTCTCTCTATTGCAGCCTCTCTGTCTCTCTTTCTCTCTATTGCAGCCCCTCTCTCTCTGTCTCAGTCTCTGTTGCAGCCCCTCTCTCTCTGTCTCTGTTGCAGCCTCTGTCTCTCTCTCTGTCTCTCTCTCTGTCTCTCTCTCTGTCTCTCTCTCTGTCTCTGTCTGTCTGTCTCTCTGTCTGTCTGTTTGTCTGTCTCTCTCTGTCTGTCTGTTTGTCTGTCTCTCTCTGTCTGTCTGTTTGTCTGTCTCTCTCTGTCTGTCTGTTTGTCTGTCTCTCTCTGTCTGTCTCTGTCTCTCTCTCTGTCTGTCTCTGTCTCTCTCTCTGTCTGTCTCTGTCTCTCTCTCTGTCTGTCTCTGTCTCTCTCTCTGTCTGTCTCTCTATCTCTCTCTCTGTCTGTCTCTCTCTCTGTCTGTCTGTCTCTCTCTGTCTGTCTCTCTCTCTCTCTGTCTCTCTCTCTCTATTGCAGCCTCTGTCTGTCTCTCTCTCTCTCTGTCTCTCTCTCTTTGTCTCTCTCTCTCTCTCTCTTTGTCTCTCTCTCTCTCTCTCTCTTTGTCTCTCTCTCTCTCTCTCTTTGTCTCTCTCTCTCTCTTTGTCTCTCTCTCTCTCTCTCTTTGTCTCTCTCTCTCTCTCTTTGTCTCTCTCTCTCTCTCTTTGTCTCTCTCTCTCTCTCTTTGTCTCTGTCTCTCTCTCTCTCTTTGTCTCTCTCTCATCATTGCAGTCTCATTTTCTCTCTCTTTCTCACCATTTCAGCCCCTCTCTGATGGATTTCTTTCTTTAAAAAAAGCTAACTTATGTATTATAATATAATAATAAAATGTGAATGTGACCATCTCTTGTATCATGTCTGCAGTCTCTGACCATCTCTTGTATCGTGTCTGCAGTCTCTGACCATCTCTTGTATCGTGTCTGCAGTCTCTGACCATCTCTTGTATCGTGTCTGCAGTCTCTGACCATCTCTTGTATCGTGTCTGCAGTCTCTGACCATCTCTTGTATTGTGTCTGCAGTCTCTGACCATCTCTTGTATCGTGTCTGCAGTCTCTGACCATCTCTTGTATCGTGTCTGCAGTCTCTGACCATCTCTTGTATCGTGTCTGCAGTCTCTGACCATCTCTTGTATCGTGTCTGCAGTCTCTGACCATCTCTTGTATCGTGTCTGCAGTCTCTGACCATCTCTTGTATCGTGTACGCAGTCTCTGACCATCTCTTGTATCGTGTACGCAGTCTCTGACCATCTCTTGTATCATGTGAAGTCTGAGTGGGAGTGTCGCTGGGATGGGGATCATGGGAGAAGTCAGAGAAACCAGAGCCACCAAGCTGGAGCCGATTGACTGATCCCTGCAAGGTGCACCTAAAAGGAGGTCAGTAACAGCACCGCAAGGCCAGCCTAAGTGGGGGGGGGGGTCACTGATGTAAGGGGGAGTGAATACAATAATGTAAAGGGACTCTGATATAAAGGTTCCCCCCTTATATCAGTAACCCACCCCTTACCTTAGGCTGCTTTCACATTGAGGCGTTGGGGGCGTCGGCCGCCATTGGGGCACTTTTAACCCCCACTAGTGGCCGAAAACGGTTAAAATCGCCCCCAAAAAGCGCTGCTGCTGATTTCAATGGCCCCCCCCCCCCCACGTTTCCTGGGGTCCCCCTTGATGATTGACCACTTTTAACTGGTATTTGCATATATCTAAAGCCCTATATGATTTTTAAATCTGTCTTCTGTATATATAATACACTCTTCAAATGTGCATAGTTTTCCCTTTCATGAATAAGGAAATAATGACGTTATGCTATGGGGCTGGTATGACATTTTTTCCAGGGCTGGTTTTTATTCCCAGTCCGGCCCTGCTAAAAGCTGTCCCTCTTTCTTATTTCTCCATGTTGGGGAGGTCAACATAAGTTTTTTATACAATGGTCTCCTTACCTGGACAGCATTCCGGTAACATATGACATGGAAAGTGTCTAGAGAAATAGAAAAAAAAATCACCATGTAAGATGACATAATAGAGTTTTGACTTGAGCATATTGTATTGTTCAATACAAAAAATGATGGGTTTTGTCTATGGCAGCAATAGACAAGTCTCGGCTAATTTAGGTATGCCATCCTGATACAATTAATCCTTGGATAGAAGGAACTAGGAAGCATATTTCTATCACAAAAACTGCATGTGCTGCCGGTTCCATCTATTTTTCTAAATATAAAATATCTATCTTAGGCCTTAGACAGAGGACTGTCTTCTGTGAAAAGCTGTTTATTTTGCATGCAGAGAATGCAGGAAGCCAGGGTTAGGGAATGGACTCAATGGAGACAAACCCACACATCTGCATTTAACAGGCATGCTGGGACAGGTGCGTAGCTCCAAAATGCAATAATCCCATAGCACACGTTCCTGTAATAGGCCATAGAGGAAGCGGGGGCTGTGGCGCCGGTACACCGTGGATCATCAAAATTACCCTCCAAACACTTATTTGAGAAAACCACATCACAGTGGTAAGGTGCAACATTTAAGGGCCACGCAGACCCCTTCATCAGGCATGTGACATGTCTGATGAAGGGGGCCTGTGTGGCCTGAAACATTGCACCTTACCACTGTGATGTGATGTGCTGGTGATACATACTTAGATTTAAGGTGCATGGCCACAGACCCCCAGACTGTCTGCATTCGGGGCTGTGCACCTGACCTTGCATGTTTGTCAAGGGCATGCATGGGATACATGCCACCGTAGAGGTCTGTAGCTCTCATTCAGCCGCATCACTGCCCAGACCAGCCTGCTTAACTCAGCTGTCTTCTCCTTGTGCTTTTCTCTCCCAAAAACAGCACCCGCAATCCATACTGAGACCAGTACCTTTCCTGGATGGAAGGGATAACTTTTTTCTGGTGGTGCTGCTCGCGGGCTAGCATTTCCTTCCAGAGATCACAGTGGATAGATTCATACCACCCCATCAGGACCTGCTCTTATACTGGTCTTCTGTGCTGTATCTGAATCTCTCGCAACCTTCTTCCGAATTCCTCTTTCATAGCGGCTGGTACCTGTACCTCTCCTCTCCTCTCCTACTAACCAGACTTTGGATCCAGATAGAGGTTTAGATGTCCCAGACTGCAGGAAGTGTCCCACTGCTTGCTCCACACTGCTCTGAATGCATAAACAAATGACTTTCCATGTACTGCAGCACTTTCACATGTAACTAAAACAGCAAACACCTATCTGAAGAGTTTATGACACCTTGGGGACTGATTGTTAGATAAACCCAATCCTTTTCACCACTCACAGGACAGCCTGTATCCTCCTCAATCCCCTGCATTCAGCTGGGTGCCAAGGCCCTGGAGTCCCATCTTTGTCCACTGTAGTCCACCATTCAAATAACGGGCCCCACACTGAAGACAATCAACTCTAGCCAAGGTTTAATGCAATGACAACACACCACTCACTCCCACCAAAAGCCAAAGTCTTTGGTGGGTGGCCCATTATTTGGATAATGGATCAGGGGGACTGAATTTTGTTAACCCGAACACTGTGTTTTCAGAGTTTTTCATATGAGGTAATGCACGGGACCATGAGCATCTGTCTTGACGCACTTCACATCACCATAGTGTTTAAATTAGAGTCACCATGATCCATAGTGACCCACATTAGCATAAATGCTGCGGTACAGTATGTAGCCATATTCATTTGAACTGCGGAGGCCACCCAGATGAGTAGTGAAACAATGTCAATATAGCCAAACGGGTCCAGTTGAATGTAAAATAACTACTAAAAGTTTGAAAGCCTTCACTATGCAAACAGTAAATAATTACATATGCAATGCTGGACATCTTCTTTACAGCATAAAATATAGTATATGCATATTCAACTCTGCCATAGCATCCTGTATGCCATTTGGTTTTACTGCTACTCTGCTTAGGGGAACGGCTCTTGTAAAGTCTCAGCACTTACAAAGATACACAGCAAGATGAGGTTCCATGGGAAATACCTCCTGCAAAAAAATAAAAATGCACAATGAGATCAACTTTATAGCAAATACTGTATGAGGACTGGACATTTTAATATCAGAACTCAAACTTAAGCCATTAGATGTCTGTAAACTAATGTTTGCTCTCTATGTGTTACTACTAAACTTAAATTCATATTAAAGATTTTTGCTTTTAAAGCAATTTTTTTTTTTAAATCAAAATCAAAAACATGTTATATTTACCTGCGCCGTGTATTGGTATTGCACAGAGCAGCCCCCATACACTTCTTCCCAGCTCCTTCTCTTCAGCGGGTGCCCCTGTAGAAGGCTGCTTTCTATGAGGGGAACTTGTGCGAGCCCAAACCTTTGCATCAATCTTTTGCGTCTATAGACACAGACAGTGCAGTTCGGTCCTGCCCCCATACCTTACCACAGGATTTGAGTAGCCAATGGCTTCCGCTGCTATCAATTTGCCCAAACTTTCCTTCTTATGGGTGTACATATACTTATGTCCATGTGAATGAGGCCTTATATTTTATCTGCACTTTGTGCACTTTATCTGAACTTTTGTTTGTAATGCATAGTTCCCAACTGTCCCTGATTTTGAGGGATTGTCCCTACGTTTGGAGCAATGTCCCTCTGCCCCTCATTTGGCCTGATCAATATCGATGTGAATAAAATGCACTTTGTATCTATCAAAAAGTGTTTTCCAGCACTAAACCTTTCACCTGACTTCTAAATTGCTGCATTTATAAATAATAACAATATAAAGGAATAGTAGTGGTAAAAAAAACACACAGTTCTCCTTTAAAGGGGCGTGTAAAAGGGGTGTGTCCTATGCCTGCATACTTTTGGTGATAGGTGTCCCTCATTCCCATCTCAAAAAGTTGAGAGGTATGGTAATGTGTGCATACATTATTCAGTAACTACATGAATTGCCTGGTGCCCGATCACTCTTGGAGGATAAAGTTATCAGCCAAATTGTCTTTGCATGTCCCCCCCAATGGACCCATTAATAGTTTTCCAGCGATCCCCCACCTACCCTGCCTTAAATCTCAGATTGACCATTCATTCCTACTGTGTGAAAATCAAAATGGTCCCATTTTAACTACAGATCATGTCAATGAGCCGGCTCTTACCTTGGTCCGCTGCAGCAGGCCAGAACCAAGTATGTTGTGAAAAAAACAACGCTGTCAAAGCAAAACCAACAGGAAGTTAGTCGTAGGAATGCCTTTTAATACATTTATTACCAAAAAAAAAAATCTGACATAATTAGGATATTTATTTACAATTAAAAGGTAATGAAAAGGTGAAGTAACTCCAAGTGTCCTGGTCACCTCCCTGGACCCTGGACTTGGATGCCTTGTGCTGCCAGCTTATTGGTGTGTAAACACCACAATAAACAGCCATGCAGTAAGTATCTATCATAACTCTTGAATTGGCACGTGATCGTAGGTCAGAATGACTATGTGACCGTGCTGACCAATGAGAAGTGCTTCTTTCGTAACACCACACCAGAGGAAGCCTTAGATGTGCTTATCATTGATCAGCACAGTCACATTGCTGCATTGAGCACTAAGAATTTGCCCTTGCAAGCATTATGATGGATAGTCCTCATATTGGAGGTTGATTTACCAAAACTGGAGATTGCGTAAGCTGCTGCAGCTCTGCAGAGAAACCAATCAGCTTCCATTTTTTTTTTTGGTCAAGGCTTAATTGAACAAGCTGAAGTTAGAAGCTGGTTGGCTACATTGTACAACTTTCACTCTCCAGATTTAGTAAATCAACCCAATTGCGTATTGTGGTGTATGGTGGCTACCCCGGTAGCACAGGCTGCTATGTGCAGCAGGGTCTGGAGGGGTGGACAGAATATTTGGAGTTAGTTTACTTTTCATTTTTTGTGTAAAGGTGAACTTACCCTTTAACCCCTTCCCTACCGGCGCATTGTAAAATGACGACGGCAGGAACCCTCCCTTTGACGGGTGGACGTCACATGACGTCCTTTGTTCCCGGCGATCTAGGGCGCGGCACCGCTCGTGACCCAGCGCACGTGCCCGGCGGTCGCGATTGCCACCGGCCACCCGTGAATTGCCGATGATCACGGCAGGAGTGTGGATCTGTGTGTGTAAACACACAGATCCACCTCCTGTCAGTGGTGAGGAGACCGATGTGTGTTCCCAGTCCAGAGGAACACACATTGGTCTCCTCCCCTTGTGAGTCCCCTTAGAACACACTTTAGGGAACATTTGAACCCCTTGAGCGCCCCCTAGCGTTAACCCCTTCCCTGACAGTCACATTTACACAGTAATTAGTGCATATGTATAGCACTAATAGCTGTATAAATGTGAATGGTCCCAAAAACGTGTCAAAAGTGTCCGATGTGTTCGCCGCAATGTCACGGTCACAATAAAAAAAAAAACGCAGATAGCCGCCATTACTAGTAAAACAATTAATAAAACAAAAATGCCATAAATCTATTACCTATTTTGTAGAGGCTATAACTTTTGCGCAAACCAATCAATATACGATTATTGCGATTTTTTTTTTACCAAAAATATGTAGAAGAATACGTATCGGCCTAAACTGATGAAAAAATATATATATATATTTTTTTAAATTGTGATATTTATTAAATAAAGTAAAAAATATTGTTTTCTCTTCTTTTGTTTATAGCGCAAAAAAATAAAAACCGCAGAGATGATCAAATACCACCAAAAGAAATCTCCATTTGTGGGGGGGAAAAAACATAAAGATTTAGTTTGGGTACAGTGTTGCATGACCGTGCAATTGTCATTCAAAGTGCAACAGTGCTGAAAACTAAAAATTGGTCTGGGCAGGAAGGGGGTGAAAATGTCCTGTATGGAAGGGGTTAAATAAAGTATAACCAAGCCAAATCTTTTTTTTCCATTTTTAAGTAGAAAAAGGTTAAAACTCAAAAAGTAACTTTTTTATTCTGTTTTTGTTGTGGTCCTTTGCATAATCTTCCTTTAAAGTGATTGTATGGGTTTATTTTATTTTTTAAATAACAAACATGTTATACTTCCCTCCACTGTGAAGTTCGTTTTGCACAGAGTGGCCCCGATCCTGCTGTTCTCGGGTCCCTCTGCAGCTGTCTCGGCTCCTCCCCGCAATAGCTAACCCCCCTCTGGGGAGCTCTATTACGAGGGGGTTAGCTTGCGGGCGTGCTCCCTGTCATACACGACAAAGTGTATAGCCCCGTACACACGACCGAGCTTCTCGGCAGAATCCAGCGAGAAGCTCGCTAGGAGACATATTCTGCCGAGGGTCTCGATCGTGTGTACACGTCCGACGAGCGTCCCGTCAGGACGCTCGTCGAGCCAAAAAAGAGAGCACGCTCTCTTTTTCCTCGTTGTTCAATGAGGACTTTGGCTCGACGAGCTTTTCCGACCGCTCATCGGGAACCTCTTTGGGCGGAACGATGAGTTTAGCCCGACGAGGTTCTCGGACGTGTGTACGCGGCCTATGATTCGGTCCTGCCCCCCGGCAGTGATTGACAGCAGCGCGAGCCAATGGCTGCGCTGCTATCAATCTATGCAATCTATCCAATCAACAGCTAGACTCCGTGGAGAAGAGGACACCAGGGGACGCGCACAGCAGGTGAATGGTCTCAGGTAAGTAAATGGGGGGGGGCTGGGGGGCCGTCATTGCCAGGTGTTTTTTCACCTTAATGCATTGGATGCATTAAGGTGAAAAAACATGAACCTTTACAACCCCTTTAAGTCTGCTACACACAATGAAATTATGAGACGCATGATCGTCCGTTTATTAGCATACTAGTCTCCACATGGAAAATTAATAGGTTACTAAACTACAAACATTCTTGTATGACAGAATGACAATTCGGAAAATGTAATGTATTTGTAATGTATTTGTTTCAGACAAAATCTACAAAAATTGTATGATTAGGTATGTGTTTGTCCCTTTGGAAAATTTTGGACGAAAGCTGTGTACTAACGATCAAATTATCGTAGGATCGCTTTGAAAATCTGTAGTTTTTGTACGATATTCTGATCGTGTGTACGGGGCTTAACTTCCTCACTTGTAGGCACAATTGGAAGTAAGAGGAAGTCTCACCAAAGTAATGGGAATGCTTTTTTGACAAGAAATGGTCCTGTCAATAGTACTGGGCGCAGAGGATTCTGGGAGGAGGAGACACTGGCCAAGCCTCACACGTGATCAAATCCTTTTCGGGTGGCAGAAGCCTGACATTGCGACCCCCCCGATCGATCAAAGGCCCTGGCTGGGTATATAGCCACAAGCGTGAAAGACTTTATCTAACAGGAGGTCATGAGGAGCTGGTAAGCAGCCATTATATGAGGTGGAGGCTTTTCTTGAGAATTCACACATTTTTGGTGAAAGTGTAAAGTGTAAAGGGACACATTGGGACACATTGGATTCTACATCACTTTATGGACTTATTTTCTGTCTTCTACTTTTATGTGGTTATGAACACAAATTCATTAACCACTTAAGGACCGCCTCCTGCACATATACGTCGGCAGAATGGCATGGTTGGGCAGATCTACGTTAAGGTACGTCCTGTACTGCTACCCAGTTGTGGGTCACAGGCGCGCGCCCGCGGCACGCTCCCATGACCCGGTCCGAAGCTCCGGGACCGCAGGACTCGTGGACCCGATCACCGCACTCCAGAGCTGAAGAACGGGGAGAGCCGATCGTGTCATCCCTGTTATAGGAGGACACAATCGATGACATCAGACCTACAGCCACACCCCCCTACAGTTGGAAACACACATTAGGTCACACATAACCCCATCAGCGCCCCCTGTGGTTAACTCCCAAACTGCAACTGTCATTTCCACAATAAACAATGCAATTTAAATGCATTTTTTTGCTGTGAAAATGACAATTGTCCCAAAAATGTGTCAAAATTGTCCGATGTGTCCGCCATAATGTTGCAGTCACGAAAAAAAAAAACGCTGATCGCCGCCATTAGTAGTAAAAAAATAAAAAAATGAAATAAAACTATCCCCTATTTTGTAAACAATATAAATTTAGCGCAAACCAACCGATAAACGCTTATTGCGTTTTTTTTTACCAAAAATATGTAGAAGAATACGTATCGGCCTAAACTGAGGATTTTTTTTTATATATATATTTTTTGGGGATATTTATTATAGCAAAAATTTTAAAACATTGCATTTTTTTTCAAAATTGTCGCTCTATTTTTGTTTATAGCGTAAAAAATAAAAACCGCAGAGGTGATCAAATACCACCAAAAGAAAGCTCTATTTGTGGGAAAAAAAGGTTGCCAATTTTGGTCGGGAGCCATGTCGCACGATCACTCAATTGTCAGTTAAAGTGACGCAGTGCCAATTTGCAAAAAGGGGCCTGGTCCTTTAGCTGCATTTTGGTCTGGGGCTTAAGTGGTTAATATTTTACAACCTTTTATTTAGTACAACTAATGATTTGAGTTATTGTTATGTGCTGTGTGTATCTCACAAGAAAATTGCTGTCTATACTTACTTTTATTATATATTTGATTGCAGTTATTTTTGATAGCGCTGTATTACAAATTGTTTTTAATATTACAGACTCCTGCCTCCCTTGATTAACCTGGAGTGCTGAATACACAAAGGCTCTTATGACCTTCCATAATTAGAGGGTCTATGCTCTTGGGTAAGAGTACATCTTAAACTCTATGTCAGTGGCGTATCACATGGTGGAGTTTTTTTTTCTGAATCATTAACACATTCTTGTGATGTGTTTTCATCTGATTCACTTACCCTGGGTATTTATAAGCCATTGGGGTTGATTTACTAAAGGCAAATCCACTTTGCACTTCAAGTGCACTTGGAAGAGCAGTCACCGTAGATCTGAGGGGGAAATCTGAAATGAGGGGAAGCTCTGCTGATTTTATCATCCAATCATGTGCAAGCAAAAATTATGTTTTTTATTGTCCTTGCATGTCCCCCTCAGTTCTACAGCGACTGCACTTCCATGTGCGCTTGTACTGCAATTGTAGTGCAAAGTGCATTTGTCTTTAGTAAATAACCCCCATTGTGTCTTTGGACTTTAGAGACTTTATATAATATTTTTTGTTTATCCTTTAGTTCTTAGTAGCGCAACATATTTGCCATTTTCTCACTATTTTGTTGTCTTTTTATCTCACAATTTTATGTTGCAGCTGTTTTTACCTTATTTTTGAGGACTATTATTATTTATGTATTACAGTTGTGCTCATAAGCATACATACCCTGGCAGAATTTATGATTTCTTGGCCATTTTTCAGAGAATATGAATGATAACACAAAAACATTTCTTTCACCCATGGTCAGTGTTTGGCTGAAGTCATTTATTATCAGTCAACTGTGTTTAGTCTTTTTAAATCATAATGACAACAGAAACTACCCAAATGACCCTGATCAAAAGTTTACATACCCTGGTGATTGTGGCCTGATAACATGCACACAAGTTTACACAAAGGGGCTTGAATGGCTATTAAAGGTAACCATCCCCACCTGTGATCTGTTTGCTTGTAATTAGTGTGTGTGTGTGTGTGTATAAAAGGTCAGTGAGTTTCTGGACTCCTGACAGACCCTTGCATCTTTCATCCAGTGCTGCACTGATGTTTCTGGATTCTAAGTCATGGGGAAAGCAATATAATTGTCAAAGGATGTGCGGGAAAAGGTAGTTGAACTGTATACAACAGGAAAGGGATATAAAAAGGATATCCAATGAATTGAGAATGCCAATCAGCAGTGTTCAAACTCTAATCATGAAGTGGAAAATGAGGGGTTCTGTTGAAACCAAACCACAGTCTAGTAGATCAACTAAAATTTCAGCCACAACTGCCAGGAAACTGCCAAAGAAAAAACCTACAAATAACTTCAGGTGAAACACAGGACTCTCTAAAAACATGTGGTGTGGCTGTTTCAAGATGCACAATAAGGAGGCACTTGAAGAAAGATGGGCTGCATGGTCGAAAGCCACAAAGTATCCCGCTTACAATGTGCCAAACAGCAAAGAGACAAGCCTCAAACCTTCTGCCACAAAGTCATTTGGAGTGATGAGACCAAAATCAAGCTTTTTGGCCACAACCATAAATGCTACATTTGGAGAGAAGTCAACAAGGCCTATGATGAAAGGTACGGAGATGGATTGCTGATGTTTTGGGGATGTGTGAGCAAGATGAATGCAGCATGTTATGAAAAATCATTTAAGGGAACATTTGCATTCATCAGCCAGGAAGCTGCGCATTGGACGTACTGGGACATTCCAACATGACAATAATCCAAAACACAAGGCCAAGTCGACCTGTCATTGGCTACAGCAGAATAAAGTAAAGGTTCTGGAGTGGCCATCTCAGTCTCCTGACCTCAATATCATTGAGCCACTCTGGGGAGATCTCAAATGTGCAGTTCATGCAAGACAGCCCAAGAATTTACAGGAATTGGAGGCTTTTTGCCAAGAGGAATGGGCAGCTTTACCACCTGAGAAGATAAAGAGCCTCATCCACAAATGTCACAAAAGACTTCAAGTTGTCATTGACGTTAAAGGGGGCAATACATGGTATTAAGAACTGGGGTACGTAAACTTTTGATCAGCGTCATTTGGGTAGTTTCTGTTACCATTATGATTTAAAAAGAGTAAACACAGTTGATTGATAATAAATGACTTCAGCCAAACACTAACCACGAGTGAAAGAAAAGTTTTTGTGTTATCACATTCATATTCTCTGAAAAATGGCCAAGAAATCATAAATTCTGCCAGGGTATGTAAACGTATGAGCCTCAATAAGCCTCATTACACTCTAAAAAATAGCCTTCAATTATTGTCTTTCCTACACTGACAGTTTTGAGTATTCAGTCATTGTTGATGACATATGAAATAACAGCATAAATAAATTTCATCTTTCTACTGTAAATAAATACAAATTGATTGGTTGTCATATGGTTCTGTAGATCTTCACACTGTCCAGTGTTGGCTAATTCATAAATCTTTGAGCAACAATGGACCCACGCTTCCGCATGGAATGCTAGGCATTTCTGACTAGCAATATTAAAAGGATCACTTGAGTCCAGCAAGTAGCAGACAATTGCCAAAAAGATGAAAAATATAAGGGCCTATTTACACTGCTGTGCCATTTGCATACATGTAATAGCATGGACAAACTTTGCCTAAAGTACACAGAGACTTCAGGCTTTTTAGCTTTGGTGTATTTTATTTTAATGGTGGACATGAAAAAAAATGTGTAAAGTGCAATTATATACATTTGGATGTGCAAAACCGCCCTGTTTTAAAGAGAATATCCTAAATTCTAAAAGGGGAATCCACCCAAAAGGGGAAGCTCCGCTTGTCTGCCTCTTCTTTCCCATTCGTTGCCACATTTAGCACCTTCTGGGGGGGGGGAGCAGGTACCTGGTTTTGACAGGTACCTGCTCCTACTTCCAGCTGAGTTAGCCACAATGAACTCAGTTGGAAGTTCGGGCCCTCTCCTCCTTCCTCGCAACTAGCCCATTCACAAAGCGCAGGAACTGGGCTATGTAAATAGGCCTTTTTCTAACAGGGCTTTATAGGGATTATAGATAAAAACATGTGAACAGGAGCCTAGAGCTCCGTCTGCTGGATAAAAAAGCCATAAAATATACAGGTACATAAGCAATGTTTTACATTTACCTGACTATAGAAAATAAATATATTTTATTTTAGTTGTTTTAGCCCGAAAATACATTCCCTTTAAAATACACAAATGTGAATGGGCCCTGATATCTGGAAACGTAATGAAGATGGTAAAGTAGCTAAAATAGTAAAAACTTGTGTGAACTAAATATATAAATACTCACTAGGATGCCCAATACCAGCCTGGGTTTGCCTGGACATATTCTTTAACTGGATCACTGAAAGACAAGTGACAGGTTATTATTTCTCATATGATATAACTTGTGCCAGACAAAGTACTGTTGGATTATGAAGCTATTGACTTTGCAATGTAGTAATGCATATACTTTGCACAGCAGCTAATGTATTTGTGTGTGTCTGTGTATATATAAATATATATATTATATATATTATATATATAACATTTGTCATGTTAAAACAGAGTTCCACCCCTAATTTGATCTTTATATGAATCATTACCTTCTAGGATAACATTTGGCAATTTTTTTTTACTTACTGTATATGGCTTGTTGCTAGGGTGTCCCTTGTAGTCTGCCTCTTCCTGGGCAACAGCAATGTATGTGATTTCCTGGGGGGGGGGGGGGGGGGGGGGGGGGGGGGGGGGCAGTGCCCCTAGGAGATGTGTGTCATCATTCCCAGGAGTCAGTGGGCATCACTGCAGGATTGCATTACGTTATTTCCAAACAGGAAATGACACAATGAAATGCGGATCTAAGCACAATTTTTCAAAAGGGAAAAAAAGTATTTGTTGCCATTACTAGTTTGTATACAGAGCAGGCAGCTGCGGTGACGGAGGTGTATAGAGCAGCTATAGCTGTAATCTTTGAAAAGATATTTATATATATATATCCACACAGTTTAACATTTTTGGAGTAACTATATTAAGTCCTTTAATAGCTAACATGATAAGTTACTTCACCTTAGCCCAGCGCTGCAACAGCTTCATCGGCCTGCTAGGCTAAATTTTTAAAACAATGTACCCGAACAGCCATTTAATTATAAACATGATATTATTTGTACAATAGAGGGCATGCTGAATAAAAAAACTTTTAGTTCCCTCCTTTTATTTCCAAAAGCAGTTCTATAGTTCTTAATTCTTATATACAAAATCATATAAAGTTAGAGTCTCCAGAGTCATTTGCTGCCATAGGCGCCTTTGTCGACACAAGGGGTCTCCAAACTTTCTAAGGCAGACCATACATGATTTATTTTCTTTCATCCAGTCCGGTCCAGGCTGAAACTGCCATTCACTGTTATACAGCAGGTCTTGACTTGATGGGACACTTATTCTCTAGCATTGCCTGGAGCATAGATAGGCTCCCTTCCCAGCCAACACTCACAGCGGTGGGCACAGCACTTCATTCCCATACAGCTTAAACGGCTCACACACAAATCCTTGTTTCGCTGGGAGTAAACAATGCTTCAGGCTTGGTGATCAGCGGGAGTAAACAATGTATATAGCACCTGTGGTCAGTAGGTGGAGGAATAGTGCCCCATCATTGGTGTCAGCGGTAGGAATTGAGCCCCATTATTGGTGTCAGTGAGAAGAATAGTGGCCCATTGTTAGTATCAGTGGGAGGATAAGTGCACCATTGTTGGTACGAGTGGGAGGAATAGTGCCCCATCATTGTTATCAGTGGGAGGAATGGTGCCCCATTGTTGGTATCCGTGGAAGGAACAGTGCCCCATCATTGGTATCAGTGGGAGTAACAGTGCCCCATCATTGGTATTAGTAGGAGGAACAGTGCGCCACCATTGATATCAGTAGGAGGAACAGTGCACCATCATTAGTGCTCCATGATTGTTATCAGTGGGAGGAATAGTGCCCCATCATTGGTATCAGCAGGAGGAATAGTGCCCTATCATTGTTAACAGTGGGAATAGTGCCCCGTCATTGGTCAGTGGGAACAATAGAGCCCCATTATTGTTAACAGTGGGAGGAATAGTGCTCCATCATTGGTCAGTGCAACAGTGCAAAGAATAGTGCCCCAATTTTGTTATCAGTGGGAGGAATAGTGCTCCATCAATGGCCAGTGGGAGGAATAGTTGCCCTTCATTGTTAACACTGGAAAGAATAGTGCTCCATCATTGGTCAATAGGAATAATAGCGCCCCCTTATTGTTGTCAGTGGCAGGAATTATGAACCACTGTTGGTGTCAGTAATAGTGCCTTGCATTGGGGGGGGGGGGGGTGTTCCACAAGGGCCGGATAAAGGCTAGTATTGGTCCACAGTTTGGAGACCATTGGTTCAGTTCATAAGGTTAACTGTCATCAAGCACTTTTACCTGTTTTCCTTCCATATGGGTTATTCAGATAAGTGAATATGTACTTAGGGAACCATGTTTTAATGTACAATATGAATTCTTGTGTGAAAATTCAGTTGTTTTCATACTAAGGAATAACTCACCAGAAGGTAAAGAGAGCCACAATGGAGACGGTGACTAAAAGCTGAAGTGAAATGATTGAATAAACCTGCAAAAGCAAAAAAAAAACATGAAGAGCATTGGGGAGAGGAGAAATGACCTTTATATCATCAGTGATATTATTCTCCGGAGAGAACAATGTCTTTCTGTTCTCAGAGCTCAGCTCTTGGTACTCGCTCTCACTGATCCCATATATTTACACTAGAAAGGCAAATACACTTCCATTACATTATAGAGAACTGACCCCCCACATACCTTCCGGATAAATGACCTGCGCACTCGGTCATCCTCCCAGCTCAGTGATGTCAGCATCTCCGTGTCTCCAGAATAGGCTCCACTCCCGTAGCCGGGGCTGTGCCCTGCAACAAAGAGGAATGGTCAGCTGCCACCCGATGGTATGCAGAAAGGCTTAAAGTGGAACTAAACCCCTTTCCCAAAACAGTTACGTTGAATGATAACCCTCACAATTGCTTGTTTTCTTAGCTGAACTGTCAAGCCATCAAATGGCAATGTCTTAACTGGTCACGTGTGCAGCACCATGGCAACTGCAGATCAAACAGAGGCCAATATGGCAGCTTCTTTGCTCTATAAAGGATAGGAGGGTTTAGTTCCACTTTAACAAATGTATCCTGTATAACCATAATGTAAATGAACAAGCACCACAATGCATCCCTGCTACTGTTTAAAGAGGAACTTCTAGGCAGGTTTCGTCCGAATGCATTTTCATTCGAATTTTAGGGATTTTCTCGTTCATTTTAACAAACGAACGTGCAAAATCCAAAATCCGAAAGATCCGACATAACAAATGCCTTATTTTCGTTTCGTTGCAACAACAGTTCGATATAGATAGAAGATTCAACATGACGGTAACAATAGCGATCTGTGTCTATTGAACCTGCGGTTGAATGTGCCTAACCTAACTATTAGTCTGTGGCGGCGTACACACGACCGAGTTTCTCGGCAGAATCCAGCGAGAACCTCGATGGGAGACGTATTTTGCCGAGAAAACCGGTCGTGTGTACACTTTTCACCGAGCAACCCGTTGGGAAGCTCGTCGAGCCAAAAAGAGAGCATGCTCTCTATTTCCTCGTTGTTCTATGGGGAAATTTGGCTCGACTACCTTTTCGACAGCTGACCGGGAAACTCGACGGGCGGAACGATGAGTTTAGCCCGACGAGTTTCTCGGTCGTGTGTACGCCGTCTGAGATTATTCGACATATAGAAAAAATATTCCACATAGACTAGAGAGAAAAGATTCCACATTATAGAGACACGAAGATTCGACGAAGCAACTAAAAGCCTACGATCGCCGTGAGCGGACATTTATGGGCAAATACTCTGCCCATAGGCTATAGAAGAATTCTAATGTTGGTTGGCTAGTAAAATTAATTAATTAAATATAATTATTACTAGTCATACAACATTAGAATTCTACTATAGCTTGTGGGCGGACCGGAAATGTATGATTGCGGTGTCGTACCGTTTAGCTGCTTCGTCAAATCTTCTTAGAACATTCGATAGACACCATAAGCCTTCAATTGACAGATTTGACCTTAATTAATTCGGATTTTCGGATGAATGCAAACAAAATAAATAAAAACAAATTTTGGGAGTAACTAAATAAATGTATTTTTCAGACAAAGACAAACTTCTGAAACAAGTGCGAATTTGGGCCCATTGTGGTGTATTAGGCAACCCATAATAATAACTGTCTCAAAAGCATAGTTGTGTACCAAAAACTGCATCTGCAGGTAATGGGTGTCTGTAGATAAACAAAAACTGTGCAGCTCTGACCAAAGTTAAATAATGCCCTTGCTATGTGTGTAGGCCATTTATGTACAGTACCCCCTGAAACCTGACTGAAAAACTTCCAGAGATCACATCATCCCATGCTGCCTTGTTGCTAGGACGTTGCTAATAGGGGCCTGGCTCTTACTGTTTATGTTTACCATCACAGGAGTGAGCTCTTTTTGAGATGGGAATGAGGGACACCTGCCAGCAAAAGTATGCAGACATAGGACACACCCCTTGCCCTTAACTACTTGCCGACCAGCCGCCGCAGTTATATGGCGGCAGGTTGGCTCCCCTGCGCGAGAGCCCGTAGCTATACGTCAGCTCTCTAAGCGGCCACTAGGGGCACGTGCGCGTGAGGCCACCCCCCCTACAGTTAGAACACACCCAGGGAACATACTTAACCCCTTCCCCGCCCCCTAGTGTTAACCCCTTCCCTGCCAGTGGCATTTTTATAGTAATCCAATGCATTTTTATAGCACTGATCGCTATAAAAATGCCAATGGTTGCAAAAATGTGTCAAAAATGTCCGAAGTGTCCATCATAATGTCGCAGTACTGGAAAAAATCGCTGATCGCCGCCATTACTAGTAAAAAAAAATAATAATATAAATGCCATAAAACTACCCCCTATTTTGTAAACGCTAAAACGTTTGCGCAAACCAATCAGTAAATGTTTATTGCGATTTTTTTTTCAAATCACATGACAAAAATATGTAGAAGAATACGTATCGGACTAAACTGAGGAAAAAAATATTTTTTTTTTATATATTTATGGGGGATATTTATTATTTTTGTTTATAGCGCAAAAACTAAAAACCGGAGAGGTGATAAAATATCACCAAAAGAAAGCTCTATTTGTGGGAAAAAAAAGGACGCCAATTTTGTTTGGGAGCCACATCGCACGCCCGTGCAATTGTCATTTAAAACTACACAGTGCCGAATCGCAAAAACTGCTCTGGTCTTTGACCAGCAATATGGTCCGGAGCTGAAGTGGTTAAAGGAGAATTGTACAAAAAAAACAAGATTGATTAAAGAGGAGTTCTAACCTAAGAAATGACTTTTTTTTAATCCACTCCTCACCCCCATACATGCCACATTTGGCATGTAATTTTTTTGGGGGGGAGTGGGGGCTTCAGTAGGAGTGGGACTTCCTGTCCCACTTCCTGCTTCCGCCAAGGGGCTGGTTAGGCGATTAAGCCTTAATCGCCTACATCAGCCCCTCCCTGTAGGCGATCACATGGGACACTGTCAGGTCCCATGCGATCGCCTCTCCAATCAGCGGCGAGCCGCGCGCGCATGCGCAGTGCTGCTCGCGCATGCGCAGTGGGTGCCCGGCCATGAAGCCGAAGGCTGTCACGGCTGGGTGCCCACAGTCGAGATGGAGACGCCGGCTGGGGAGGGGGGGAGAGGAGCGGAGCCCCGGACGGCACGTCGCTGGAACGCAGGAACAGGTAAGTGAGTGTTTATTAAACGGCGTAGTGTATTTCTGGCGGCGGAATTCAAATCGGCGAGGAGGGGGTGTGATTCATTTAAATGAAGCGCGTCCCCGCGGCGATCGAACTGCGCATGCTCCGTTCAGAAATTTCCCGCCGTGCATTGCGCTAAATTACGTCGCAACGACGTTATTTTTTTGACTAGCGTAAATTCGTACATTGCTATTCACGGACGACTTACGCTAAAATGTAAAAAAAACTAAAATTTCGACGCGGGAACGACGGCCGTACTTAACATGGCAAGTCTAACTATAGGCCGGATAAAAGCAGCTTTAACTATACACCGGAAAAAGCCGACTAGAGACGCCGTATGAGATTACGACGGCCGCGCGTACGTTCGTGGATCGGCGGAAAAATTTGCATACCCGACACGGAAAACGACGTGAACGCCACCCAGCGGAAGCCGAAGTATTGCATCTTAGATCCGAAGGCGTACAAAGGCGTACACCTGTTGGATCTAACGCAGAAGCCGCCGTAGGATTCAAACTTGGTTAAAGATACGACGCGGGAACTTGATACACCGGCGTACTCTCTCTGTGGATCTGGCCCATAGCGTCTACCAGGGCTTTTTTTCAGCAGGAACGCGGGGGAACGCAGTTCCGGCACCTCCAGCTCTGAATGTATGTAATGGTGCTCGGAGGGGGGTAGGGGGTGGAACCAAGGAACGGTGCTCGGAGGTGGATAAGGAGTGGAACCAAGGCATGGTGCTCAGAGGTGTGTAGGGGGTGAAGCCAATCAATGGTGCTTGGAGGTGGGTAGGGGGTGGAACCAAGGAATAGTGCTGCTGGTAGGTAGGGGGTGGAACCAAGGAATAGTGCTCGGAGGTGTGTAGGGGGTGGAACCAAGGAATAGTGATCGGACGTGGGTAGGGGTTGAAACCAATGAATGGTGCTTGGAGGTGGGTAGACGGTGGGCACAAGAGGTTATTCAGAAGGAGGGAGTTCCTACATCTGTTCTCTGAGAAAAAAAGCCCTGGCGTCTACAAAATAGAGGATAGATTTATGGCATTTTTTTATATTATTAATTTTTGCTTGGTAGGACTCCGACACCAATGCAGACAATAGGGTGCGACTTGTCATGGAATTTGAAACTGTCAAATCACATGACAAGTCGCACCGGGGTGACCAGGGCCAGGTTGAGGCAAATACTTATTTTTTTTCTTGTAAAATCTTTATTTTAACATATGCAACGAGAGAAAATAATACAAACACCCCCAATATGAATTGTCAGGGTTATCTTCAACATCTTCAGAGGCCTACAATCTAGATGAGAAGATTGCACCAACAATCAATTAACAGAAAATGTGGAGAGCACATCATTAATTGTAGGGTTTGCAAAGGGGAATGTAGAGGAAAGGAGGGTAGGGGACAAGGGGTAGGGAAAGAGGCACATAGTGGGGCTATAGTAAGAAACCAAAAAAGGAAACACCAATAAAAAGATTTATAAAACTAAAAAAAAGAGAGGCGGGTGGTCAAATCATCCCGCCCTTCTCTCAATCATAAATATATATATATATTATTCGAGAAGTATTAGTATAAAGTGTAAAGGTCGGTACATATATAAGTAAACCTCTACAATCAGCACATTAATTGCATACACAGAGGAAAGGAAATCTAGCCATGAATAAGCACTAACCAAGTGTGAAACGCGTCGGCTGTTTTTGATTCTTGCTGTGTATCTGTGGTGCCTGCTTATGCTTTTTCAATAAAGACAACTCAAGAGTTTTCCGGTGTGCGGCCGTCCATCCGTTCTTTGTAATTTCTATTGCCTAGTGCATTGCCAGCACCCGAATATACCTGGACTGATCCACGAGTGCACTTGGGATTTCCCTGAAGCGGTGAACCCCACTTCGAAATCTAGCCACAAGGGCCAAGTTTTGAAGAATTTGTGTAAGTGTTCTCACATCGATGTCCATTAAGGGACCCCTCTCTCCATGCCACCCCCTAAATGGTTATTGGATAGATTTGTGCATAGCATGAATCTATCCACGTCCGCCGTGGCCGCCCCCTGGATTCATGTATCCTTTCAGGACGCCTGGTGCATGAATTACAGCGGTGGGGGTGTTTTTTTGATGTACCTGATTGGAGCCAGAGGATTCAATAGGCTTCAAAATAGTCTAGACTCAGAGTGCAGAGCATTGTGCTCTGAGCCCATCCAGGTTTGTTAGAAAAGCAAATTAATATTCGCTTTTCTAACTCTGCCAATCGGGAAGCACGGGTCTGATACTTGTTTCCCGATTGGCTGAAAGATCCTATTAAATGCCTATGAGGAGGAGACGCATTGCGGAAGCCGCCATGATCTTAGAAGAGAAGAGGACACAGGAGATGCTGCCAGATGCCCGCCGTAGCTTGATCCCTTGCCCGATGTGCCCATCGATCCCCGCCACTGTGTGTCCGCCGATCCCCAATACTGTGGTGTGTCCGACAATCCCCGCCGCCAATGGGGTTAGTGCTGGTGTGGACTGGTAGACAGCGGGGGTTGAGGTGCTGCAGGGGGGGTGGTTGTTTGCCGCCCCTCCAAACAAAAAAACACCACCCACACTGGTAACCACTCTTTAACTGTGGGTGTTACCAGGGACTTCCAATGGAGCGGAAGGAGGCATTTTCCAGCATTATCCACTTGCCGACCTCAATACGTATACATACTTGCAAGTAGTTTAATGGGATATCGTAACCCCAATACTTTCTTTTACAGCCGGCGACTGGTTTCTCATGAAAGCATTCCTAACAGGTCATAAGCTGCTGGAGGGGAGGTCTACCTCTACACTTTCCGGTGTTTCTCTGGTTTATCGTTTCTGCCGGTTTGCCAAGAAATCATCCGCCTGTGTGCCGTCGGCTGGCTACACAGGCGATCAAAGAGTAGATCTGCTTTGATTGCCTCTATGGCCTTGGAGGACCTGAGCGATGTCATGACGTCACTTACGATCCAAGCTGGAAGTAAACAATTTAATTTTTTTAAAGCAAAAGATAAAAATAAAAAAATAATACATTTTCTGATCTTTAGCTTTTAAAGGTAAACACGAGATTTGGGGTGTTTTTGTGCCCAGAGCTCTTCATACAGAGGACCTGTCATGCTTATTTCTATTAATGGGGATGTTTATGTTCCTTGTAATAGGAATGATAAACAGTGATAAAAAAATTAAAGGGACAATGTAAAAAAAATAAGAAAAAAGTAAAATAAATAAGGAAAAGAAAAATGTTTAAAGTGACCCCTTCCCTCTGTGCTTGCACGCAGAAGCTAACGCATATGTAAGTCACGCACACATACGTAAATGGTATTCGCACCACACATGAGGTATCACTGCAAACGTTAGAGCGAGAGCAATAATTCTAGTGCTAGGCCTCCTCTGTAACTCTAAACAGGTAACATGTAAAGATGTTAAACGCATCGCCTACTGAGATTTATAAGTGCTGTCGTTTGACAACATTTCACGAGCATGCGCAATTTTAAAGCGTGACATGTTAGTTATCTATTTACTTGGTGTAACATCATATTTAAAATTTTACAAAAAAAAAATGGGGTAAATATTGTGTTTTATTCATGTTTTTTTGAAAAAAAAAAAATGCAATTGCAAAACCGCTACTCAAATACTGTGTGACAAACAATTGCATTGTCATTTTATTCTCTAGGGTCGCTGATAAAAAATAAATAAAGTATAAAGTTTGGGAGTTATAAGTTTCTAAATACTGATTTAAACTTATAAACAAAAAAGAAAGAAAAAAACCTGGTCTTCAAGTGGTTAAGGAGGTGAGGCATCAAGGAGTGTTCGTTAGACCCCACAGACTTTTTCTTTGTATCATGAAATAGCATAGGGAGCTGGTCATCTGCCATCTAGTGTTGTGTCACCTAATTGATTAGGTTATGGACATCAACCCAAAAAGGTCGGAGAATGGGACAATCCCACCATAAGTGTAAGGCCAGTTACACACGAAGTGAACTCAGTCTGAAGATTTCCGCTGAGCTGGCCGTTGACAAGCTCCTCTCTGCACACTGAGCGGGGACGGGCTTGTGCAGCTCCGCTGATTCATATGGAGCGATCTGATGAAAACGGACAGCATGTCTGTTTTTGTCAGATCTCACCCGATCCGATCCGCCATGGACAGATATGGACGTATCACCATATGTCTAATTTTGGCGGATCAGATCGGGTCGGATGTCAGTGGACATGTCTCCGCTGACATCCGACACTCCATAGGACTGCATGGAGCGGCCGTTCAGGTCCGCCGTCAAAACTGACAGGCCGACCTGAATGGTCCGTCCGTGTGAAAGAGGTCTAAGAAGGTGACGCAAATCATTTAATTCTGACAATGGTGAGCTTTTATTAATTTAAGTAAAACTTTTATTCCAAATAGAAAACAAAAAATAAGCTTTCAGTAACTTCTTAGTAATTGTTAGTGGGAATTTGGCTTTAATTTATTAGTCATTTATGTCAAGTCCATCTAAATCTACTGGTTCATAAAACTCCACCATCTCCACAGATTGACAATACCTGCTCTCCAAGGGTGGCTACATTGCTTCTCCATAGATACAGTAGAATAGTGAGCATAGCCACCACAAGGCTGGCCGTATACTATACAATCTGATTGTAGAATTTTTACTATGAGTACAAACCTAATGCCGCATACACACGATTGTTTTTAGGCATTAAAAAAAACGTTGTTTTTAAAAACGTCATTTAAAATGATCGTGCGTGGGCTGCACATCGTTTTTCATGTTCTGAAAAACGACAAAAAAAAAATTCGAACATGCTGCATTTTTTAGCAACATTTTAAAAAATTTCATTTTTCGGGTTGTAAAAAATGATCGTGTGTGGGCTAAAACGACATTTTAAACCCGCGCATGCTCAGAAGCACATTATGAGACGGGAGCTTGAATGGAACTTCCCCTTTAGAGTGCCGTCGTACGTGTTGTACGTCACCGTGCTTTGCTCATCATTTTTTTAAAACGATGGTCTGTGGGCAACATCGTTTTAATGATGAAGTTGGAAAAACGTTGTTTTTTCTACATGCTAAAAAACATTGTTTTTTTTTTCTTTTTTTTTTTTTTCTTCACATCAGACTCCACCGTGTCTAGAGACTCGCTCGTGTTTACACGTGTAGAGAAGAGCCGTTACCTCTACTTTGATTTTGCATCGTTTGTGAATATATATTATATCTATTTATTTTTAGCTTTATTTCGATATATTTTTTTTAAAATATATATAAATACATATACACACACACATGTATTTTAATGCTGAAAAACGATCGTGTGTACGCGGCATAAGAATTCTATTCAATTAAAATCATGTTAGGTAGGCTCTTGCACTTCACAGTGGATGACAAATTTAAAGCAGCCTGTACAATCAAACTGTATAGTGTATGGCCAGCCTTAGAAAGGAGGTATATTAGAGGCCAGAACATTAAAGTGGAGTTCCAGTCGTTTCTGTGTTTATTAAATGTCAGCAGCTACAAAAAGTGTAGCTGCTGACTTTTAATAAACACACATTCACCTGTCCCACGGTCCAGCGATGCGGCCACCCGAAGCCTTGCTTCTCTCCCCTTGCCTCTTTGCGTGCGGGCATTACTAGTGCGGGCGCCTGGCTGTGACAGCTTGCGGCTTCACAGCCGGGTGTGCACTGCGCATACGTGAGTTGCGCTGCGTGTCCTGAATGGCCGGGCAATCTTCTGGGACCTGTGATGTGTCCCAAAAGATTGCAGGGAAGGAGGGGTGGTTTGAGCGAAAGTGGGAGGTGGATACCTGTCAAAACTAGGTACCCCCCCAAAAAAATTACATGCCAAATCAAAAATGTCGGGGGCTGCGGAACCTTAAAGCGGAAGTTCCACTTTTTGGGTGGAACTCCGTTTTAAGAGCCCTTTCACACTTCCAGCACCCGAAAAATGCTGGTAAAACGCCGCTAAATCTAGCGGCGCTTTACCAGCATTTTTCATGGTCATGGACGCTTTTAAACCCACGCAAGTGGCCGAATAAAGAATTAAAAGCGCCCACAAAGCGATTTGTTTTATTATTCTGGTACAGCTTTTTTAAATATCCAATGTGAAAAATTTAAAAATGTCTATCATAAGAACTACCTGCATCCTCTTGTGTCCAGCTGGGATATATATTGGATGGGGGTGTTTGAAGATAATCGGCCTTCTTTCCCTCTTCTGACGTGGCCTCCTCATAAGAAGGGGGTTCAGAGGGATTGACGGTGTTATTTCCATTCCCCCCTCCATTCTCTGTACTTTTGTTAGTAACTGTGACCTGTAAACACATAATATACAGCGTAGGTAAACTAAATCATCATTTGCCATGAAGTGAAGCTGCTGAATACCTGTAGACATTTTAAACCCCTATTCGACAGATGGTAATAGATTGACTTCTGTCGAACAATCACCCTGGAAAACTTTTAAAAATCAACAGCTGCAGTAGCTGATCAGTGTATTCTGACAGCGGACATTAATGACTTTAATTATCTGATTGACGCTTCTAGATCCAATAGGCATTTTTGGTACTGCTCCTACCCCAAAACTAGTGGTTATTGTTCCTACTAGAGCTGCACGATTCTTGCTAAAATTAGATTGCTTGCTTAGAATAAAGATCACGATTCTAATGGTGTAACACCATCTTTCACATTATACAAAAATATTGGGCTAACTTTATATATATTTTTTTCTTATTTTTCATTTTTTTATCCATTGAAGTTATATTTTTTTCCCCAAAAAATTGTGTTTGAAAGACCGCTGCGCAAATACAGTGTGACATAAAATATTGCAACAACCGCCATTTTATTCTCTAGGGTCTCTGTAAAAAAAAATATATGTAATGTTTGGAGGTTCTAAGTAATTTTCTAGCACAAAAATTTTTTCTAGCACGGCCCCCGCGTCGATCGAACTGCGCATGCGCCGGCCGGGGAAAAAGCCCAGTGCGCATGCTCCAGCTCACGTCGGAAAGTGTCGTTGAAACCGACGTCAAAACGACGTGATCGTCACTTACGCAATGCCCTATTCGCGAACGACTTAGTAAAACGACGTAACCGACGGAAAAAGCCGACGCTGACCCGACGCCATACTTAACATGGCATCCGACAGCACCCGACGGCATCCGACGGTACTGCGTAAGGTTACTCCACATATTAGCAGGGGTAACCTTACGCGGATGAAAACGACGTAAGCGACGATGGGGCGGCGTAAAAGCGTTCGGGAATCTGAGTAGTAGCCTCATTTGCATAGGCAAATGAGAAAACAACGAAAAGGCCATCTTGTGGCCGGAGTTGTCATTACATCTACTATCCGCAAGTGTAATTGTATTACACTTGTCGGATCTTCACCCGTATCTATGCCAAAGTGATTCCAGGAATCACTCGCATAGATACACGGGAAAAAAACGGCGATACGACGGGGTATCTGAGATACCCCGTCGTAGCGCCTCTGAGAATCTGGCCCTTAGTCTTTATGTGGTTAAACTGACCTCATTTATACACCGAAGTTCATCCCTTTGATCTAAAAGAACCAAATAATTCAATGTTTATAGTCATCTCTCAGCGCTGAGGAATGTTGATAAACATTTGCCGGCTTTTTATTTTTTTATTTTTTTGACCACTCTGAGCAAACAACGGCTCTGCACTTGTTACAAAGAATCGTGCAAATGCCGGATTAACCCCTTCGCGCCGAGCGTACGCATATAAGCGTCCTCGGCTTTAGGGGGTTATACTGGGATGATGCCTGCAGCTGCAGGTTTTTAGAGCCAGCTGTTGGCTTTGCAGGGATAACAGGCTAAAAGCCGCTCAGTTGTTATCCCCCCACTCTTACCGGGCCTCCCGTCCCACCGGGAGAAGCGATCAGCATTGCGCCACTTCCGGCGCCTAGAGATAGACTGGCACAAAGTCGGAAACGGCTTCGCTCCAGTACTGTATTCTCTCTGTAAACACAGAAGCGACGTCACAACGTCACTTCCAGTTTACTAGGCTGTCGATGGCGCCGGATTTGAAAAAAATATACAGTATTCAGAATCGCTGTTTTCAGTGATCTGAATACTTTGAAGTGCAAAGGAGGGATTTGGGGTCTTTTAGACCCCCCGAACCCTCTATAAAGACTACCTGTCATCACCTATTACTGTCACAAGGGATGTTTACATTCCTAGTGACAGCAATAAAAGTGATCACATTTTTTTAAAACACAATGTAAAAATATAAAAAAAAATAAGAAAAAGGGGAGGGGAGCAAGGGGGCCTTGTCACTGTTCTTTCAGGACTTCGATGCATGCAATGGAGCATTGTCCTACATAAATATCATGGTCTTCTTGAAATATGCAGACTTTTTTTCTGTACCGCTTCTTGAAGAAAGTGTCTTCTAAAACTGACAGTAGGTTTGGGAGTTGATTTTGAGTCCATCTTCAACTCGAAAAGGTCCAACTATCTCATCTTTAATAATACCAGCCCATACCAGTACCCCACCTCCACCTTGCTGGCGTCTGAGTTAAAGTGGAGCTCTGTATCCCCATTCCTGATCCAGCCACAGGCCCATCTATCTGGTCCTTTATGCATCACTCTCATCTCATTAGTCTATAAAACCTTTGAAAAATCTGTCTTCAGATATTTCTTGGCCCAGTCTTGACATTTCAACATACAGTGTATTTCTTGTTCAGTGGTGGTCGGGTTTCAGCCCTTCTTATCTTGGCCATGTCTCTGAGCACTGAACCCCTTGTACTTCTTGGCACTCCAGGTAGGTTGCAGTTCTGGAATATGGCAGCACTGGAGGATAATGGGTTCCTGGTAGCTTCACATTTGATTCTTCTCAAATCTTTGGCAGTTAATGTATGTCTTTTTTTTTCTAAACACATTTCTTGTGACCCTGTTGACTATTAGCAGCAAAACGTTTGATGGTTCTGTGATCACACCCCAATTTCTTAGCAATTGCTGCATCACTCTGAATACTTTTTACAATTTTTGACTTTTCACAGTCAGTTTATTCTCTTTTGTGGACTATTTTGCCTGGGGAAAACAAGCTGCCTAATAATTATGCACACCTTGATATAGGGTGTTGATCTCCTTAGGCCACACCCTCCCTCATTACACAAATACACATCACCTGATAGGCTTAAATCCAAAAAGCATTCAAGTTTATACACCTTGGAGTTGGACAATATGCATAAAAATTATGTTTTGGTCAAAATACTAACTTGCCTAATAATTGAGCACACAGTGTAGATTGTAAGCTCTTGAGGGCAGACATGGATGTAGATGTACGGTATGTAAAGTGCTGTGTAACTGCAGGCTCTCTATAAATACCTGTAATAAATACAAATGTTTCTATTTTTACATATTTTACTGTTTGTCTGTATTTATCTTTTTCCGACTGTCCTAAATTTCTTTTTCCTTCCCGCATCAAATCTCCCTTCAAGACATCTTATGCCTGCCTGTGTTGGGTGCAGCAATAAAGGGGTTAAACCCTGCACTATATTGGGCCTTGGCAGAGCGAGCCTGTGCTCCATTCTGCCTAATTGTCTGCATTGTAGTATCTGTGACGCAGTATTGATAGGCTCTGATGCCAGCTGATTTCACCCTCCTGAAAGTGAACACACGTTGCATTATTCATGGCATCACTCTCCTCTTAAGTTACCTGTAAGTGGAAGGTGCTGCCTTATGGAATAAATCATGTTTTGGAATTAGATGTTTTTTTATGCTGACCTGCGCCGTGTCCTGGCATTAAATAATTTCATGTTACATCACATGTAGAAAATATATATAACAGTGCAGGCAGAGACTTACATAACATGTGTTTCTAGGTCATTGATTATTATAGAACAGCTGTGAGTATGCAGACTGCTTATGAGGTATATATGTGTTTTCCTTGTATATAGCCTATTGATAAATAGGATTACCTTTCCTTGGGTCATGCTGGTGATGGTGCTCTGTGGTTGCTCTCAGATCTGCAGACAGGCTCAGTACTGGACAGTCAGCGATGATGCTTTACATTCCAGTATCATCCAGTAGTCTGCAGGACTGTACCATCCCTCTGCAATCCAGGAGGTGGAGCAGTGTGACTGTAGAGGACATGACGGGGAGACACTAATCACATGTATGCTCTGACAATTGCTAGAAAAAACTATGCTTAGAAAGAGTAGTGATGTCATCTGAGAGTAAGGAAAAAAACTTAAGAGAAATATCAAAATCGGGAAATCTAATGAAAAAAAATATCCTATTATTTGTATGTGAAACTGCTTTATTTTATATGATTTTTAAACAGGACAAATAGACAGGCTGACTCTCCCTAATAGGGGCACAGACAGCAATAAAAACTGACAGGGGTTCTAATCCCTCTCCACTCTATCAAAAAATAACATAAAAAAGAGTTTTGCCTTTAGTTAAACTTGAAAGTGATATTTTGTAAGCCCACGGAAAAAAAAAAAAAAAAAAAACTGCTAAATAATGGCTTAATGAGCTAGTATGCATAGCATACCTGCTCATTATAATATACTTACTTTAGATCTAAGCCCCCGCAGCGGTCCTGGCACACCACTTTGGCTGGCAGCATGTCTCCTGGAGTTACTTCTGGGTATTGCGGGCTCCAGTGCTGTGATTGGCCGGAGCCGCAATGACGTCACTTCTGAGCATGCGGGTGGGAGCCGCCAGTAACAGTAGTAGCTGAAGAAAGCGGCGCATACGAACCGTCTCTTCAGTGCACATGTGCAGACGTCAGTATGTTTAGGAGAAATTCACGGTACCAAAAGTAGTTGGTGTAGTAGTAGTAGTAGTAGTAGTAGTAGTAGTGCTCCTGGCCCCTTCCTTTGCTGAGTGCCCTTACTGCAAACAGCTTGCTATGGGGGCACCCGAGCAGCAGCTCCCTGTGTTCATTTAGACATGGGGCCACCGACAGGCCCTGCCCCCTCTCTCTCTTCATTGGCTCACTGACTTTGATTGACAGCAGTGGGAGACAATGATGCTTCACTGCTGTCTAAGCTAATGAGCCGTGCAGCTCAGTCTCTTGTGCAACATTGCTGGAACGAGGTGGGGTTCAGGTAAGTATTAGGGGGTCTGAGGGAGGCTGCAGCACACAGAAGGCTGGTATTATGACCAAGAAAAAACAGCCTTCATCAGCCCTCTAGGATTTTTAAAATTCAACCAGAATGCCACAAGGATTAGCTGGGGCTCCGCCAATTTTCAGAGAGTAATGGAGAACACTGTTGGAGATATAAACTGGGTAGAAGTACTACCTTGATATCATCGTGTTTGACAGAACATTGGAGGAGCATGAACCTTGGTTGGAGAAAGTTTTCAAAAGGTTACAAGCAGAGGGACTGAAGCTTGTCACTAGAAAAATGCCGGTTCTACCAGACCTCAGTTACGTATATTGGGCATGTAGTTTCAGCCGAGGGTATAGCTACTGACCCTCAGATGTTGGAGGCCAATACTTCTTGGCCCCACCCGAGAGCCATCACTGAATTTTGGTAGTTTCTGAGAATCTGCTCCTATTATAAGAGATTTGCAAAGAACTTCTGACAGACTGCTCGACCGTTGAACGAACTCTTAAGCCCTGTACACACGATCGGTCCATCCGATGAGAACGGTCCGATGGACCATTTTCATCGGTTCACCGATGAAGCTGACTGATGGACTGATGTGCCTACACACCATCGGTTCATGACGTAAAACACAACGACGTGATGAAAAAAACGAAGTTGAATGCTTCCAAGCATGCGTCGACTTGATTCTGAGTATGCGTGGATTTTTAACCGATGCTCGTGCGTACTAACGATCGGTTTTGACCTATCGGTTAGCTGTCCATCGGTTGAATTTTAAAGCAAGCCATCTGTTTTTGGACCGAAGGATAATGGACCGATGGAGCTTACACACGATTGGTTTGGACCGATGAAAATGAACCTCAGTCCGTTTTCATCGGTTTGAACCGATCGTGTGTACGCGGCTTTACAGAAACAGATGGAAGGGGATGTGCAGAAAGTCCAGAAAGGGAGGTCCCAAGAGGCCAAGGGAATCTATCCAGGAACAATAGATGTTGAAGTGTAAAAAGGCTTTTAAAACGTCTGAAGGGGAGCCTTGTGGAAGCACCAGGGCTGGCCTACGATGACTATCCAAGCCTTACGAATTGCACGTGGATGCCAACAGGGATGGCCTTTGGGGAGTGCTGTACTAAGATTCTGAGAGAAGACTTCCCCGGTAGCTTATGTGAGTCACAGCCTCACCCCCCCCCCCCCCCGGGAAGAACTATCCTGTACACAAATTGGAGTTCTTGGCCCCTGGGGGTATGTCAACTGGCTTCAGAAGAATCTGAAGATGGCCTATGAGAAAGTCAAGGAAGCATCAACCACCAGAGAGCAGAGGAACAAGAAAAACTTTGATCTCAAAGTAAGGGTTCATGACCTTCAACCCAGAGATTGTGTATTGTTACGCAATACACAATCCCCCGGGAAGAACTCTCCTGTACACAAATTGGAGTTCTTGGCCCTCAAGTGGGCAGTGGTACATAAGCTACGTGACTATCTGTACGGGGCCACTTTTGTTGTGAAGACAGATAATAACCCTTTGACTTACTTGTTGACCACTACCAAGCTGCATGCCACTGAACATTGGTGGTTGGCCACTCTGTCTGAGTTTCAGTTCAGTCTGAAATATCGGAGTGGGAAATCGGAACGCTGAAGTCCTTTCCCGAAAACCCCATACCACAAATGCTGGCCAGAAGAGTTAGGTTCATTTACTTCTGGAAGGATTATTAGCTGTGTGTCAAGGAGTCGAGCAAAACACAGAGGACGATAGGAGCTGAAGCTGTGGTAGTCTCTCTGTCTGCAGTACCCAAATATTACTGTGATTTGACACAAGTGCGCAGTCAAGAATTGCCTCAACTGACAAGAGATGATATGAGGTAGGACCAACTGGAAGATCCATTGGGAAAGCCTCTGAAGAAGTCTCTATCCGTTCGAGACCCTCAGATGCTGTTAAAAAGTTCCATTGAGGGAGCAAAAGTAGTCCAAAGACAGTGGGAATTAATGCGATTAGAGGATAGAGTCATATACTGGAGAGCCCCGTCTGAAGACCTGGCTTTTGGAACATCATTGGATAATACCTCCCAGGCCTCCTACTGGGGGTATGTCGACTGGCTTCAGAAGAATCTGAAGATGGCCTATGAGAAAGTCAAGGAAGCATCAACCACCAGAGAGCAAAGGAACAAGAAAAACTTTGATCTCAAAGTAAGGGTTCATGACCTTCAACCCAGAGATTGTGTATTGTTACGCAATCTAGGAGTGCCTGGGAAGCATAAACTGTCTGATAGATGGCGCACTTAACCTTACATTGTCTGTAAACAATTATCTGGGCTCCCTGTGTACCAAATCGGGCCTGAGCGTAAGACTGACCCCCTGAAGACCTGGTACTAAAATCATCTGTTACCTATATCCGAAGCTGTTTGAGTACCTCCATCTCCTTGCCTAGAGACTTACCAGTCCCCTACTCTGAGGCCTAGGAATGCCTGCCAACCCATGCTACCTGAAGACGAGAGTGATGAGGAGGAACTCGCTCTTGATTGGTTGTGGATTTCCTCTCTTGAAGACAATCCTGACACTCAGGAGACATGTCCTCTACTACCGGAGGTTTAAGTGTTGGATTTCCACCCGATGAGAGGAAACGAGAACATCAAGATGGAACCTAATGAAGTAATTGATGTGCCAGAGACCTCTAGTCCCCATCAACGAAAAAGAGAGAGAGAAACTGTTCTTGAACCAGAGTTTGAACCAGACCGTGAATCAGAACCTGCCTCAGAACCGCTGGAAAATATCTACTCCAGATTGCGACAGAAAATTTCCCCCCCAAAAAGAAGTATGATATCCTTGGGGAAAATTCTGATGAACTTATTTCTACCGTTCAGCGTCCTAGTCAAGCACTTGTCTTGATGACCTTGATCCACCCTCTGACGCTTACTGAAGCTCACAAATACTGAAATTGAGCTGTTTATCCCATCCTTCAGGTCATTTATGAATAAATTACATAGAATTGTTCCCAGTCAATAGGCTATATAAACTGCCTTACTTCCTTGAATCGGTGCTGTCCGGTCTACAGTGTTACCTGAGACCTCTGATTGTCGTTTACCTGCACTCTGCTCCAGCTGACCCTACCTGGCTTGTTTGATTTGACTAATCCTGTTTATCTGCCTTCATCTGACCTCGGCCTGTGTTGACTACGTCCCTATCTGTTCCTCCTGCTACCTTGCTGCCAGCCTGTTGCCGGACCTGCCTGTACTTTAGACGGCGTTCCTGCCTACTCCTTCTGCTACCCTGCCGCCAGCTAGTTACCGAACCTGTTTGTATCTGAACTTGCTCCAGTGTTCACCTGCTTGGGACTTGTGTGTCTACTACTCCAGTCCATCTGCCTGAGCTCCAGTTCCCAGTCTGACAGCTGTTCCCAGGACCGTTCCAGTTCCTGTTCCAGTTCTGGTCCAGCTCGTCTACCAGCAAGTTTGCCAGGCTCTAATGCGACTCTGCACTCCTGCGCCTCCTGTCTTCCCTATCAGGGGCCTCGAGTCAGAGGTGTAAGGGAGGCCTCCCTCTGCATACCAGAATCTTCCACCAGGTACGTGACAGGCAAGAACAATTTTTCATGAATCCATGCTGATTACTGCTAATTATACCATTGTCATTACTAAAATCTTGTATATAGTCCCTTTTCATCCCCACCAAGAGCTTGCATACTGTTAATGTTAGGTCTGTAGTTCTCAGGGATATATCTTGGTCCTTTTTTAAATATTGGTGCTACATTGGCTTTTATCCAATCAGCTGGTACTATACCAGTCAGTAGACTGCTCATAAAAATTAGGAACAACAGTCTGGCAATTACTTGACTTAGTTCCTTGAGGATCCTTGGATGCAAGCATCTGGTCGCGGTGACTTATTTATGTTAGGTTTTTCAAGTCTGTTTCTGATATTATCCTCTGTTAATAATGAGGGGTGCTTCCTGTGACGTGAAATGAGGATAAACATTGCAGTTTTGGTAACTGAAGCCACCTGTTTACTTGTTAAGACTGTGGAGATGAATACATCCAAAACCTTTGCCATCTCTCCATCCTTTGTAACCAGAATCCCTTCATCATTCTTTATGGGGCCAATATGATCTGTCCTCCCTCTTTTACTATTCATGAATTCCTTAGCATTTTTCTTACACTCATTCACTATGGGCCTTTTGTGTTCTATCTTAGCCTCCCTGATTACACCCTTACATATCTTTTTGCATTCTTTGTACAGTTGGAATGCTGATAAAGATCCCTCAGCCTTGTATTTTTTGAAGGCCTTCTCCTTTGCTTTTATATGCAGTTGTACACCCAGGGCTTTTTCTTTTCAGCTCTTTAGTACCCTTTGGGATGCACTGGCTAATACCTTTATTTAGTATGTTCTTAAAGCACACCCATTTTTCCTTCATGTTCATTGTTCCTAGGATTTTATTCCATTTCTGGAAGTTGGCTCCTCCCATCCTTGCCCCCATTCCAAACGGTGACAGGAGGTCCGCCTCCCCCTCCTCCCTCAGGTTAGAGGGCCTATAGAATACTCCCAGTATAACTTTCTCCTTGGTTTCCTCCTTTTATAACTCTACCCATAAGGATTCCATCTCTTCTCTTTGTCAGGGTGCCAGTCTGGCCAGCCACCGAATGGCGCACATGCGTGGAGGAACATCGATTCGGTGCATGCCCGTTCGTGAAAGGCGCACGCGCATGCGCGGTCCTGTTGAGCTTCCTGTCCGGCACCTCCTATCAAGCTCCATCTGCTTTGCTGGTACCGGTGCCCCCTCGCGCCTTCCCCCCTCTGTCCCAACTCCAGGGGGCAGAGTGTGCCAAGTCGCAAAGGTGAGCCGCTCTCAGCATCTCGGTCTCGGTGAGTACGTACCAGTGGCGGCTGGTGCTCAAAATTTTTGGGGGGGCGCAAACGAAAAAAAAATATTGCAGCCTCACTGTGCCCATCACATGCAGCCACTGTGCCATGCCACCAAATCCAGCCACTGTGCCATCAATTGTCACCACTGTGCCATGCCATCAAACACAGAAACTGTGCCATCAATTGTCACCACTGTGCCATGCCATCAAATGCAGCCACTGTGCCATCAATTGTCACCACTGTGCCATGCCATTAAACACATAAACTGTGCCATCAATTGTCACCAATGTTCCATGCCACCAAATGCAGCCACTGTGCCATCAATTGTCACCACTGTGCCATGCCATCAAATGCAGCCACTGTGCCATCAATTGTCACCACTGTGCCATGCAACACAGAAACTGTGCCATCAATTGTCACCACTGTGCCATGCCATCAAATGCAGTCACTGTGCCATCAGTTGTCACCACTGTGCCATCATATGCAGTCACTGTGCCATCAATTGTCACCACTGTGCCATGCCATCAAACGCCACCACTGTGCCATCAATTGTCACCACTGTGCCATGCCATCAATCGCCACCACTGTGCCATCAATTGTCACCACTGTGCCATGCCATCAAACGCCACCACTGTGCCATCAATTGTCACCACTGTGCCATGCCATCAAATGCAGTCACTGTGCCATCAATTGTCACCACTGTGCCATGCCATCAAATGCAGTCACTGTGCCATCAATTGTCACCACTGTGCCATGCCATCATATGCAGTCACTGTGCCATCAATTGTCACCACTGTGCCATGCCATCATATGCAGTCATTGTGCCATCAATTGTCACCACTGTGCCATCATCAATTTGCACCACTGTGCCATGCCATCATATGCAGTCACTGTGCCATCAATTGTCACCACTGTGCCATGCCATCAAACGCCACCACTGTGCCATCAATTGTCACCAATGTGCCATGCCATCAAACACAGCTACTGTGCCCATCAATTGTCACCACTGTGCCATGCCATCAAATGCAGTCACTGTGCCATCAATTGTCACCACTATGCCATCATATGCAGTCACTGTGCCATCAATTGTCACCACTGTGCCATGCCATCAAACGCCACCACTGTGCCATCAATTGTCACCACTGTGCTATGCCATCAAATTCAGTCACTGTGCCATCAATTGTCACCACTGTGCCATGCTATCATATGCAGTCACTGTGCCATCAATTGACACCACTGTGCCATGCCATCAAACGCCACCACTGTGCCATCAATTGTCACCACTGTGCCATGCCATCAAACGCCACCACTGTGCCATCAATTGTCACCAATGTGCCATGCCATCAACGGCAGCTACTGTGCCCATCAATTGTCACCAATGTGCCATGCCATCAAATGCAGTCACTGTGCCATCAATTGTCACCACTGTGCCATGCCATCGTATGCAGTCACTGTGCCATCAATTGTCACCACTGTGCCATGCCATCGTATGCAGTCACTGTGCCATCAATTGTCACCACTGTGCCATGCCATCATATGCAGTCACTGTGCCATCAATTGTCACCACTGTGCCATGCCATCATATGCAGTCACTGTGCCATCAATTGTCACCACTGTGCCACATGCCACTGTGCTCATTGTCGCCTCTGTGCCCTATGTCACCACTGTGCCCCATGATGCCACTGTGCCCCATGATGCCACTGTGCCCCATGATGCCCCTTTCCCTGTTAAAAACACTTACCTGACGCTTCCATGTCCTCCCTCGATGTCTTCTGCTGCCGTGGAGAAGCTTCAGCCAATCAGGTTCCTGATAACCAGAATCCGGGAACCTGATTGGCTGAAACGGCCGTCAGTCTTATGCAAGGACCGCAGGTTGCCTGCGCTCCGAGTATAGACTTCCGAGAGCCGGAGGGCGGTACTGGAAAAGCCTATCAGAGCCGCTGGCTTTGATAGGCAGTTCCCATCAGCCAACCAGCTGCCGCTATTCGGGTAACCGGCGACCCATGTCCGGTTATATGAATAGACCAGGCAGCTGGCAACAATAACTCACGTTCAATGCATTGCATTGAACGTGTGTTATTTGCGAGAGGGGGTGGCGCTGCAGCGCCCTCTATAGACGGCCGCCAGAACTTCGGCTAAAATGTCAAAATGACATTTTAGCAGAATACAAGTTCTTAAAGGGCCAGTTTTTTGGGTTTTTTAAAAAAAAAATTGTGTGACTGCGGGAGGGGGGGGGGGGGCAGCGCCCGTGCGTCCCTATGGACGGGCCGCCACTGGTACGTACCTGACAGTACAAACCAGCCAGATGTCTGAGGCCCACAGGGCACGCTTGCCTTCTGAGACCCTCTGCCAGCAGGTCTCCGCACTTACCGAACCAGTGCAAAAGTTACAAGAGGGCCCTCAGCTCCATCCGTCGCACCATCCACTGGGGCTTCGGCCTCTCAGACCCCCACAAGCTCGGCCATGGTGGTAACTGACCCCGAACCTAGGGCCCCCCACTCCCGAGTGATTTGCAGGTGATCGCAGGAAGTATCGGGCCTTGAAGAATGCCTGCTCTCTGTACTTGCCCTCCAACCCAGAACTTTCTGTTCAGAGGCTGTGAAAGTGTGTTTCGTTATATCTCTTCTTGCGGAGGAGCCACAAGCATTAGCCCGTGGTTTAATGGAGCAAAGAAGCCCGGTACTGGATTCCATTGATACCTTGTTTGAGCATATGGCAAAACTATATGACGATCCTTAGCGCACAGCCACGGCTGAAGCCACCCTCCATAATCTAAGTCAAGGAAGGAGACCAGTTGAAGACTATACCACGGAATTCCAGAAATGGTCAGCTGACACGAGTTGGAACGAAGCCGCCTTAAAGTACCAGTTCCGCCAAGGACTTTCTGAAGCCCTTAAAGATGAGTTGGCAAAAACTAAGACTACCGCCTCCCTGGAAGACTTGATTCAATCCGCCACTCAGCTAGACCGGCTCCTACGGGAGGGGCGCTCTGAATGTTTTTAATCTGCTCGTCCCAGCTGGTCCCCTCCGAGGCCATCCCCAGTACCACTGCCTATCCCGGCTCCTTCAACCACCTCCTTCTCAGATCCTGAGCCTATGTAGCTCGGTCTAGTCCAAGCCCCTCTTACTCCTAAAGAAAGACAACGCAGGCACCAAGCCAACCTGTGCCTCTACTGAGGAGGTGCTGGCTGCCACTGGCGCTATCTTATCTCAGAGACAAGGGTTGAAGTCCCTATTACATCCAGTAGCCTGTGTTTTCCAGAAGCTGCGTCCTCCAGAGAGGAACAATGATGTTGGGGACAGGGAGCTATTAGCTATCAAATTTGCTCTGGAAGAATGGAGATACCTGCTGGAGGGGGAAGCCCATCCTATCATGATTTTCACTGAGCATAAGAATCTTGAGTACCTACGATCTGTAAAAAGGTTAAAAACCAGGCAAGCCCGTTGGGCTCTTTTCTTTACTAGATTACATTTTCACATTTCCTACAGACCCGGCTCTAAGAATGGGAAGGCGGATGCTCTCTCTAGAATGTTCCCTGAAACCTCCTGTACATCGGAACCCAGTACCATCCTGTCCTCCTGGAATTTTCTTCTGGTCTCTCAGGCTGACTTACTAACCTCCCTTAAGGCAGCATCCAGACATGATGTTCCGATCAGGAAGTCTCTTCTTTGGAAAGGCGGGATGACCTACTCTGGTCTCGAGGTAAAATCTTCGTTCCAGTAGAAATCAGACAGTTGGTCTTGAGTACTTTCCATTATCATAAACTGGCAGGGCATTTTGGCACACGAAAAACTACCAAGTTGGTCTCCGGTTCCTTCTGGTGGCCAGGGTGGAGACAGGATTGCAAGACCTACATCACCTCATGTACCTGTTGCCAGCGCAACAAGGGACCAAATACCAAGACCTGGGGGTTACTCAAACCATTACCCATTCTGGAGCATCCGTGGGCGGAAGTTTCCATGGACTTCATCGTTGACCTGCCTCCTTCTGGGGGCTTCACCACGATCCTGGTCTTGATCGACCACCTCTCTAAAATGGCACACTTCCTGCCCATGGTGGGTAATCCTTCTGCTGCAGACACGGCCAGAATTTTCTTTAACCACTTAAGACCCGGACCAATATGCAGGCTAAAGACCAGAGGTGTTTTTACAATTTGGCACTGCGCTGCTTTAACTGGTAATTGCGCGGTCATACAATGTTGTACTGAAACTAAATTTGTGTCCTTTTTTTCCCACAAATAGAGCTTTCTTTTGATGGTATTTGATTGCCTCTGCGATTTTTATTATTTGCGATATAAACGGAAAAATACTTTTCTTATAAAAAAAAGTAAAAAATATCGAATAAACTACATTTTTGTCAAACATTTAGGCCAAAATGTATTCAGCCACATGTCTTTAGTAAAAAAAATCGCAATAAGCATATATTTATTGGTTTTCGCAAAACTTATAGTGTCTACAAACTAGGGTACATTTTCTGGAATTTACACAGCTTTTATTTTATGACTGCCTATCTCATTTCTTGAGGTGCTAAAATGGCAGGCAGTACAAAACCCCCCCAAATGACCCCATTTTGGAAAGTAGACACCCCAAGGAAACTGCTGAGAGGCATGTTGAGTCCATTGAATATTTTTTTTTTTGGTCCCAAGTGATTGAATAATGACAAAAAAAAAATCACTAAATGATATATTGCTCACACATTCCATGGTTATATGTGGAATTGCACCCCAAAATACATCCTGCTGCTTCTCCTGAGTACGTTGATACCACATGTTTGGGACTTTTTGGGAGCCTAGCCGCGTACGGGACCCAGAAAACCAAGCACCGCCTTCAGCATTTCTAAGGGCGCAAATTTTTGATTTCAGTCCTCACTACCTATCACAGTTTCAAAGGCCATAAAATGCCAAAATGGCACAAAACCCCCCAAAATGACCCCATTTTGGAAAGTAGACACCCCAAGCTATTTGCTGAGAGGCATGTCGAGTTCATGGAATATTTTATATTTTGACACAAGTTGCGGGAATATGACAAACTGATTTTTTTTTTGCATTTTTGCACAAAGTTGTCACTAAATGATATATTTCTCACACATGCCATGGTTATATGTGGAATTGCACCACAAAATACATTCTGCTGCTTCTCCTGAGTACAGGGATACCACATGTGTGGGAATTTTTGGGAGCCTAGCCGCGTACGGGGCCCCGAAAACCAAGCACCGCCTTCAGGCTTTCTAAGGGCATACATTTTTGATTTCACTCCTCACTACCTATCACAGTTTTGAAGGCCATAAAATGCCAAGATGGCACACAACCCCCCCAAATGACCCCATTTGGAAAGAAGACACCCCAAGCTATTTGCTGAGAGGCATGTTGAGTCCATGGAATATTAATTTTTTTTGCCCCAAGTCATTGAATAATGATAAATGATATATTTCTCACACATGCCATGGGCATATGTGGAATTACACCCCAAAATACATTCTGCTGCTTCTCCTGAGTACGGGGATACCACATGTGTGGGACTTTTTGGGAGCCTAGCCGCGCACGGGGCTCCGAAAACCAAGCACTGCCTTCAAGATTTGTGTGAGTGAAATCAAAAATGTATGTCCTTAGAAATCTTGAAGGCGGTGCTTGGTTTTCGGGGTCTCATACGCGGCTAGGCTCCCAAAAAGTCCAACACATGTGGTATCACCGTACTCAGGAGAAGCAGCAGAATGTATTTTAGGGTGCAAATTCCACATAGAACTATGGCATGTGTGAGAAATATATCATTTAGTGACAATGTTTTGTACTTTTTTTATTTTTATTTTTTTGGTCATTATTCAATCACTTGGGGCAAAAAAATTATATATTCCATGGACTCAACATGCCTCTCAGCAAATAGCATGGGGTGTCTACTTTACAAAATGGGGTCATTTGGGGGGGGGGTTTGTGCTATTTTGGCACTTTGGCATTTTCCAAAAAGTCCCAAACATGTGGTATCCCCGTACTCAGGAGAAGCAGCAGAATGTATTTTAGGGTGCAACTACACATACAACCATGGCATGTGTGAGCAATATATCATTTAGTGACAACTTTTTGAATTTTTAATTTTTTTTGTCATTATTTAATCATTTTGGACAAAAAAATAAAAAAATCAATGAGCTCAACATGCCTCTCAGCAGTTTCCTTGGGGTGTCTACTTTCCAAAATGGGGTCATTTGTTTGTTTTTTGTGCTATTTTGGCCTTCGAAACTGTGATAGGTAGTGAGGAGTGAAATCAAAAATTTGCGCCCTTGGAAATGCTGAAGGCGGTGCTTGGTTTTCGGGGTCCCAGTACACGGATAGGCTCCCAAAAAGTCCCACACATGTGGTATCCCCGTACTCAGGAGAAGCAGCAGAATGTATTTTGGGGTGCAATTCCACATATAACTGTGGCATGTGTGAGAAATATATCATTTAGTGACAATGTTTTGTACATTTTTTTTTTTTTTTGGTCATTATTCAATCACTTAGGGGAAATTTTTTTTTATATTCCATGGACTCAACATGCCTCTCAGCAGTTTCCTTGGAGTGTCTACTTTCAAAATGGGGTCATTTTTTTTTGTGCTATTTTGGCATTTTATGGCCTTCGAAACTGTGATAGGTAGTGAGGAGTGAAATCAAAAATGTGCACCCTTAGAAAGCCTGAAGGCGGTGATTGGTTTTTGGGGTCTTTGATTGCCTCTGCGATTTTTATTATTTGCGATATAAACGGAAAAATACTTTTCTTATAAAAAAAAGTAAAAAATATCGAATAAACTACATTTTTGTCAAACATTTAGGCCAAAATGTATTCAGCCACATGTCTTTAGTAAAAAAAATCGCAATAAGCATATATTTATTGGTTTTCGCAAAACTTATAGTGTCTACAAACTAGGGTACATTTTCTGGAATTTACACAGCTTTTATTTTATGACTGCCTATCTCATTTCTTGAGGTGCTAAAATGGCAGGCAGTACAAAACCCCCCCAAATGACCCCATTTTGGAAAGTAGACACCCCAAGGAAACTGCTGAGAGGCATGTTGAGTCCATTGAATATTTTTTTTTTTGGTCCCAAGTGATTGAATAATGACAAAAAAAAAATCACTAAATGATATATTGCTCACACATTCCATGGTTATATGTGGAATTGCACCCCAAAATACATCCTGCTGCTTCTCCTGAGTACGTTGATACCACATGTTTGGGACTTTTTGGGAGCCTAGCCGCGTACGGGACCCAGAAAACCAAGCACCGCCTTCAGCATTTCTAAGGGCGCAAATTTTTGATTTCAGTCCTCACTACCTATCACAGTTTCAAAGGCCATAAAATGCCAAAATGGCACAAAACCCCCCAAAATGACCCCATTTTGGAAAGTAGACACCCCAAGCTATTTGCTGAGAGGCATGTCGAGTTCATGGAATATTTTATATTTTGACACAAGTTGCGGGAATATGACAAACTGATTTTTTTTTTTGCATTTTTGCACAAAGTTGTCACTAAATGATATATTTCTCACACATGCCATGGTTATATGTGGAATTGCACCACAAAATACATTCTGCTGCTTCTCCTGAGTACAGGGATACCACATGTGTGGGAATTTTTGGGAGCCTAGCCGCGTACGGGGCCCCGAAAACCAAGCACCGCCTTCAGGCTTTCTAAGGGCATACATTTTTGATTTCACTCCTCACTACCTATCACAGTTTTGAAGGCCATAAAATGCCAAGATGGCACACAACCCCCCCAAATGACCCCATTTGGAAAGAAGACACCCCAAGCTATTTGCTGAGAGGCATGTTGAGTCCATGGAATATTATTTTTTTTGCCCCAAGTCATTGAATAATGATAAATGATATATTTCTCACACATGCCATGGGCATATGTGGAATTACACCCCAAAATACATTCTGCTGCTTCTCCTGAGTACGGGGGATACCACATGTGTGGGACTTTTTGGGAGCCTAGCCGCGCACGGGGCTCCGAAAACCAAGCACTGCCTTCAAGATTTGTGTGAGTGAAATCAAAAATGTATGTCCTTAGAAATCTTGAAGGCGGTGCTTGGTTTTCGGGGTCTCATACGCGGCTAGGCTCCCAAAAAGTCCAACACATGTGGTATCACCGTACTCAGGAGAAGCAGCAGAATGTATTTTAGGGTGCAAATTCCACATAGAACTATGGCATGTGTGAGAAATATATCATTTAGTGACAATGTTTTGTACTTTTTTTATTTTTATTTTTTTGGTCATTATTCAATCACTTGGGGCAAAAAAATTATATATTCCATGGACTCAACATGCCTCTCAGCAAATAGCATGGGGTGTCTACTTTACAAAATGGGGTCATTTGGGGGGGGGGTTTGTGCTATTTTGGCACTTTGGCATTTTCCAAAAAGTCCCAAACATGTGGTATCCCCGTACTCAGGAGAAGCAGCAGAATGTATTTTAGGGTGCAACTACACATACAACCATGGCATGTGTGAGCAATATATCATTTAGTGACAACTTTTTGAATTTTTAATTTTTTTTGTCATTATTTAATCATTTTGGACAAAAAAATAAAAAAAATCAATGAGCTCAACATGCCTCTCAGCAGTTTCCTTGGGGTGTCTACTTTCCAAAATGGGGTCATTTGTTTGTTTTTTGTGCTATTTTGGCCTTCGAAACTGTGATAGGTAGTGAGGAGTGAAATCAAAAATTTGCGCCCTTGGAAATGCTGAAGGCGGTGCTTGGTTTTCGGGGTCCCAGTACACGGATAGGCTCCCAAAAAGTCCCACACATGTGGTATCCCCGTACTCAGGAGAAGCAGCAGAATGTATTTTGGGGTGCAATTCCACATATAACTGTGGCATGTGTGAGAAATATATCATTTAGTGACAATGTTTTGTACATTTTTTTTTTTTTTTGGTCATTATTCAATCACTTAGGGGAAATTTTTTTTTATATTCCATGGACTCAACATGCCTCTCAGCAGTTTCCTTGGAGTGTCTACTTTCAAAATGGGGTCATTTTTTTTTGTGCTATTTTGGCATTTTATGGCCTTCGAAACTGTGATAGGTAGTGAGGAGTGAAATCAAAAATGTGCACCCTTAGAAAGCCTGAAGGCGGTGATTGGTTTTTGGGGTCCCGTACGCGGCTCCCAAAAAGTCTCACACATGTGGTATCCCCGTACTCAGGAGAATCAGCAGAATGTATTTTGGGGTGTAATTCCACATATAGATTGATCGGTGGGTATGCCCACCATTAGAATACCTCCCTTCATCCACCCACTTCTAATGATGGGCATACATGCACCATTTATATATGCCGAAGCATGGGGGCATCCTCCCGCAAAAAAGTTATGCCGCGTACACACGGTCGGACTTTTCTATGCCGCATACACAGACTTTTCCACGGGTAAGGCTTCCGTAGGAGTGTCAACCGTATGTACGCGGCATTAGGAGCAAAATCGCTCCTCCGCCCCTAATGCCCCATGCTTCAGCATATATGCTCTTTTTTGAACTGTGGTGGTGAAATCACCTCTTACAGCATTGGAGTCGCGGCTTTATATATATCGTGGGAGCAAACGCTGTTGCTGTCAAGATAAATAAGTCCGCGCAACAGCTGAATGGCGTACCTGAAAACAGTAAAGTAAATTACATACCTAAAAAAGCAAGCATGAAAAAACAGAACAACAATAAAACTTTGCAGAATGAAATACAGTAAAAAAAAGAGCAGAACAATAGAGAGAAAATAGAGAGGGAGAGAACAATAAAACGACAACTATTTTTTTTTTTTGTGTTTTTTTACTTTTTCCTTTTTTTTTGGGGTTTTAAAACTTTTTTTTTGTAACTGTAACAGTTCAACTTTTCGGTTCCAGGTTTGGGTCTCTAAAAATGCGATGGCATCTTGGGAGACCCTGTGTACGTGTGCCTAGCCTGTGAAATGTTTTACCCTACGTTAATACTTCACTAGTGTGTGGAAGCGTTCAAAACATTTACCAATACAAAGGCCAGGATCGGCAGGACATCGGGGACAAAAATAACGGGTGTCACACCTAAATCCGCGCTTGCTACAGACACGACATCTTCTTTGGGGGGCTTTTTGGGTAGGGTTGGGTACTCTCGAGGGCATACAAAAAATCCCTCTCATGCAGTCGGCTTACTGCATTTAGTAGGGGATGGTGAGGTGCAGAACCGCCTGGATACAGGAGTTCTGTGATGATATCCTTCTAGAATTTAAGCAAGGATCCATTCTGTCCTGAAGCTTTGTATAAGACAAAAGCATTCAGTAGAGTCAATTGAAATAAATGTAGAGACACTTTTTTGTACCAGCGTCTCGATTTACGGGCAATATGATACAGCGCCATCAACTGGTAGTTGAGGTCCACCCCTCCCATATTTTGGTTATATTCGTGGACACAGAGGGGTTTCTCCACAACACCAGTCGCCGTACGAATTTGTACTGTTGTGTCTGCGTGAAGGGTGGTAAGAACGAAAACATTCTTATTGTCCCGCCACTTCACAGCGAGCAAATTATTACATCTGCAGCAGGCTCCCTCCCCCAGCCTAATACGGGCATCTACAAGCCGCTGGGGAAAGCCCCGGCAATTAGGTCGCACGGTGCCACATGCTCCAATCTGACGATCAAACAAGTGACTAAAAAGTGGCACGCTGCTGTAATAATTGTCCACATACAAGTGGTACCCCTTTCCTATTAAGGGTGACACCAAGTCCCAAACAATCTTGCCAGCGCTCCCCATGTAATCTGGGCATCCTTCCGGCTCTAACTCACTATCTTTGCCCTCATAATCCCTAAAGCTCCATGTGTAGCCTGTTGCCCTGTCACAGAGCTTACAGAGCTTGACCCCGTATCTGGCACGCTTGCTGGGAAGGAACTGTTTGAAAAACAAGTGGCCAGAAAATTTAATCAGGGACTCATCAACGCAGACAACTTGCTGGGGATTAAACAAGGCTGCATAACGTTCGTTGAAATGGTTTATGAGGGGCCGAATTTTGTAGAGCCGGTCAAATTCAGGGTCTCCACGTGAATGACAAAGTGCATTGTCGCTGAAATGCAGGAACTGCAGGATCGTCTCGTATCGTTTCCTGGCCATGTGAGCAGAGAATATGGGCATTTGGTCAGTTGGCTCTGTGGACCAATACATGCGCAATTGAGGAAATTTGTGTATGCCCATATTGAGGGTAAGGCCCAGAAAGGTCTAAAATTCGGAAACCTCAAGAGGTTTCCATTCTTTGGCAAGGAGGGTCTGGGGATTAGCGGTGATGTAGGTACCAGAATATAAATTAGTCTGGCCCACAATAGATCTATAGAGATCTTCCGTGAAATACAGCGAATAAAAATCAAGTGGCATAAAATTCGCTGTATCCACCTGAATACCGGGTTGGCCAGTGAATGGGGGAAGTACGGGTGCTGCAGAAGTGGTGGGGACCCAATCAGGATAGGCAAATTCTGGAGGAAGGGCACTATGGGCACGACGGGCCTGCCTTTGTCTTCTTCTTGGTGGCAGCGGGACACTACTTGTGCTTGCCACCTCGCCAGCTTGAACTCCACTTATGGGACTTGCCACATCACCACGTGATACTGCAGTGCTGGATGAACGACCAGGGTGTACTAGGCTGCTGGTGCTTGCCAATCCACCAGAAGGAATAGAGGCGCTAGTACTGGCTCTCTGCTCCATACAAGGGTCCTGCGGTTCTTGCTCCTCAACAACTTCAGAATGGGATCGAGTACGCCTGGCCTTAGCAGGGACCACCACTCTGTCGTCAGAGCTATCTGACATGGAGCCGCTGTCGTAAATAGGATCGTATTCTGAGCCCGAATCTGACAGATGCGTCTTCACCAGTGTACATTCGCTTTGCCATTTTGGGCTCTAAATTTAGTCGTAGACTGGTGATGATTCACAGGTAAAAAAAGCACCTGGCTATAGAAAAGCAAATGTAGAAAACGCTTCAAAAAAACTGTTGGCGATAGCAGGGATCAGGCCTGTCTCTGAGAACGCTGCAGTTGTGTGTGATGTGTTTTTGAAGTGACAGTGATCGATCGATACTGCACTTGGGTGGGTTGGGCTGGGCGGAGGGGCAAAACGCAGGTGCTAGCGGGTATCTGGGCTGATTCCGCTAACAATGCGTTTTTGGGTACCCTAAACTGCTGGGTACGCTAGTATAGATCTGATCAGATCAGGTATCGATCTGTTCAGATACTATACCACTAAGGGGGGTGTATGCATTGCGAGTGGGTGTAAGCATTACTGGCACTAACCTAACGCTGCCTGGGGTGACGCAGACCCTGACTGACGCTAAAATGTAATTGATATCACCCGCCGGGCGATCAGGGGGTTAAACCTTTATTGGGTTATATACGCAGGGTGCCCTGATGCTATAAACAGCAAACTAACTAACCAGCGTCAACCGTAACACTTATATGGTGATCACTGGTGAAAGGGTTAACTAGGGGGCAATCAGGGTGTTAAAACCTTTATTAGGTAATATATGGGGGTACCTGACACTTTCCAAAAACCTAAATAACTAACTGGCTAACCTGCGTCACCAGTGACACTTATATGGTGATCACTGGTTAAAAACTTTATTTATGGGGGTACCTAACGCTATAGAACCTGGCGGCAAACCTCAAAAAAAAAAACTAACTGCTTAGCGGCAACAGTGACACTAATACAGCGATCAGAAAATCGATCGCTTAGTGACACTGGTAATAGGGGGTGAAAGGGTTAACTAGGGCGGTGATCAAGGGGTTAAACCTTTATTAGGGGGGGTAAGGGGCTACCCTGGACCTAAAGGGGGCTAAGACTAACTGCCCTAACACTTTTTACTGTCACACTGACACTAAAGGCAGTTATCAGAAATAAATGATTACTGCATTCAGTGACACAATGTGACAGTGGACTGGGGGGGGGGGGGTGATCGGCGGTGACTGGGGGGGGGGTTAAGTGTGCCTATGTGTACCTGTGTCAGTGTGATGCTTGGTGCAACTTACTGTGTGATGTCTTCTCTCCTCAGCGTCGGACGAAAAGACCGACACGAGGAGGAACACATCACTTCCCTCTTCCTGTGTTTACACTTAGCACAGGAAGAGGCGGGGGGGCGCATTTGGCTGGGAGCGATCGCGAGGGGGTGGCTGAAAACAAATAGCCGTCCCCTCATCCCGGATCGCTCCCGGAGCTGAAGGAACCGCCGCATGTACCGTGTATATACGTTGATGTGCCTGTCAGTGCCATTCTGCCGACGTAAATGTACATGCGGCGGTCCTTAAGAAGTTAAGGAGATTGTCAGGCTCCACTGGGTACCTAAGAGCATTGTTTCAGACAGGGGCGTACAATTTACATCCAAATTCTGGAAGGAACTGTGTAAATCCCTGAAAATTAGGATCTGCCTCTCATCTGCTTACCATCCTCAAAGCAACGGCCAGACAGAGAGGACGAATCAGACGCTGGAGCAATATCTCCGTTGCTTCTGTTCGGTCTCCCAGGATGATTGGTCGTCCTTGTTACCGTCTGCTGAATTTGCCTACAACAATTCTGTTCACGCTACCACTAATCAAACCCCCTTTTGGTCCAATTTTGGCTTTCATCCATCCTTTCTTCCAGATTCTATCCCTGAGATACCCTTTCCAGCCGTCCAGGAGCACATAACCTCCATTCAGTCAAATTTTTGGAAATTTCAAGAAGTAATGCAGCAGGAGGACTATAAGAAGTTCTATGACAGGGAGAAGAAGAAATGCCCGACTTTTGAAGTTGGAGAGGAGTTCTGGTTGTCTGTCATTAACCTTAAACTGCCGGTTCCCTCAAGGAAGTTGGGCCCGAGGTTCATTGGCCCCTTCAAGATTAAGCGGAGAATCAACGCCGTGGCCTTTGAACTAGCCTTACCTAACTCCTACAGGATTCATCCCGTCCCCGATTCCTTCCCCGGGAGAGAAGAACTGCCACCTCCACCAGTGGAGATCGAGGCGGAAATTTAATTCGGAGTGGAATCCATTTTGGGCTGCAGGAAGAGGGGGAGGCAACTTCAGTATCTGATTAAATGGAAGGGGTACTTCCCTGGAGGACAATTCTTGGGAACCCTCGAGGAACCTACATGCCCCACGGCTAATTCGAGCTTTCCACCAGGAACACCTGGAATTGATGGCTAGCTTGGGCGTCCGGAGTCGGCCCCTTGGGGGGGGGGCACTCTCAGGGTGCCAGTCTGGCCAGCCACTGAATGGCACACATGCACGGAGGAACAGTGCTTCGACGCATGCCCATGCCCGAACGGCGCACGGACCTGCACTTGCGCTTACACCCCCTAACCAATCAGAGGCCTGACTGGCCTATTTAAACCAGCCCCTGTCTCATGACAAGTTGCTTGTTTGTCGTCAGCTCCTGCCTTGAACTTTTGCTGTACCTAACCTCGTTTGACCCGGATTTCTTCACAACTCTGCTCTCTCTCCTAAACCTGACCTTTGGCTTGCCTCTCTGGATTTGCTGCTGTCTCCAACCCCTGACCTCTGGCCTGTACCTTGGACTTGCTACCTTCTCCAGCCCTTGACCTTCTGCTTGCACCCCGGATTCACCTTCAGTCCTATCCCTTGAAACGTGCTCTGTGTACCTGAACTGTCTTGCTACCTGACCCTCAGCCTGTCTTCGGGAAATTACTACCTGCTAAGCTTCCTATCAAGCTCCATCTGCTTCGCTGGTACCGGTGCCTCCTTGCGCCTTCATTTTTGATATACAGGCATACGCCGCCACCTTTTTCACCCCCCCTGTCCCTGCGATATAGGGAATACCCTTGAATGGTCGCCAGCCAATCATGAGAACTATTGAACCAGGACTCTGAAATTCCCACAAAATCGAATTACTCTTCATACAACAGCAGCTTTAGTTCTTCCATCTTGTCCGCCAGACTCTTGGCATTAGTAAGCATGCCTCATAGTTTTGTCCAGTCGCATACTATTTCCTTATTGGGTGTTCTAAGGTTGCAAATAGGACTTGTTACTATACTTACTGTGGGTTTTGGCAATTTAGTCAACCCAGTACTAATGGCTCTAATACCACCCACTGAAATACGTTCCGCTCTTCCTATCTCTATGCCTGGACCCTCCCCCCCTATTACCTAGTTTAAAAGCCACTCTGACTTTTTGGCCATCTTTACTCCCAGCAGATCTGCACCCTCCTCATTTAGGTGCCGTCCATCCCTTTTATAGAGCTGGTAGCCGACTAAAGAGTTTGCCCAGTTCTCCAGGAACTCAATACTCTCCTTTCTACACCAGCTCCTCAGCCACTTGTTTATTCCCTAATCTCCCGCTGCCTTTCTGGTGTGGCTCGAGGTACCAGTAATATTCCTGAAAATACTACCTTGGAGGTCCTATTCCTCAATTTAGCTCCTAAATCCCTAAACTTGTTTATTAGGACACTCCATCTTTCTCTGGCTTTGTCATTGGTGCCAATGTGTACCATGACAGCCAGGTCTTCCTTAGCTCCCCCCTTAGTAATCTGTCCACCAGATCCGTGATGTGCTGAACCTGAGCACCCGGTAGACAACATACAGTTTGGTACTTCAGGTCTTTGTACAGATTGCCCTCTCTGTCCTTCTGAGAATTGTGTCCCCTACCACCAAAATATTGCATTCCTTTCCCTTGTCTTCCCCCCAGTCTGTTCCTATGTACTGTATGTCTTTGTGTTGGTGAGCACTATTTCAGTTTATACAATATGCATAAATGAGTTATTTCCTGAGAGCCTACATGTGAGATGCACAAATCATAGTTTCACAAAATTAGGAAATTAGAACAGGGAAATCATTTCACAATAGGTACTCAGGCATAGATTCCTCTCCAGGAAGTCCTCAGGAGAGCAATGAGCAGCACAGTAATGATGTTGTGTAACATGCTGGGCTACTTGTTTTTAATAGACCCAGCCTTATGGTTGGAAAGCACATGTACCCTTGAACCCATTGCTGCCTGACTTAGGCTGGTCCCCTTGACACACTGAGATGCTATGGGCATGGGATCCCCTGCTGGGTGCCATGACAGAGGCATACTGGACTGGTCTAGCCAGCAACGACAGTAGTCTGTTGATACCATTTGCCGGCTCCCCCCCACATTGTTCAGTCAGTCAGGGCCCCTCACTTACCCCATCTCTCAGGCAGCTCGGTGGACGGCTGCTTCTTCTCTCCAGGCTGCTTGTTGGCTTGATTCCCCTGCGTCACCTCCCTCCTCTTCTTCATGCGCCGTGCGTCTCCTCCCTCCTCCTCCTGCGGGCCAATCCAAATGGATCTCCTTTCGGCCAATCGAATGATGGGTCTCAGGAGATTTAGTGTTACAATAGTGAATATTCATTCGCTATCATGACACAACTGGGTGGGCTTGGAGCACAGTGCTCTGCGCCCCTTATGGACGGGCCGCCACTGTGCAGAAGACATTTCCAATTTAAAGTGAAGCGTGCACACCGGGACAGCCTTTTAACTCTTTTACTGCAATGCAGTTTATATACATTTTTCAGTGAATCCCAATGTGACGGCACATTTTTTCAGTTGCAAACAGACAAAAGCAGAGGTGATATCTAATGGCCAGTTTGGGGGATTTACACCGAGGAACCTCTGTGCCCCTACCTTACAGTGACAATACAACTTTAACTCTTGTGGGGATAACAGTCAGAGGCAGCAGTGTCTTCAATGATCTTACACTGCAGATGTACAGCTATGAGAATGACGGAAACGCGGAAGTGCCTAAGCACAGAAAGTACACTGATGTCTTTAGGAGGAATTCTTCTTTCGAAGAGGTCCATCTTTCAGAGTATTGCTTAGGCACAATTAACAACTCTGAATGTTCACTGTAAAGAATGACCCGTGACAACCAGAGACTTTGGAAGGATGGGGGATACTCCTGTGTCAGCGTCACTGATAACTCTTGGGTCTGAGTCCACCCTGAGCCCCTTTGGGCATGGGGTGGCTAGTGAATCATAGTTCATTATTACATGAGATGGGACATTAATAATAATTCATGTTTGCAGGATGTCTTGAGATATCACAAGTTGTTGGTTATTCAATGTGGGAAAACATTGTCAATTGCATCTACTCCTAGACATTTCATTGTCCATTGTGTAAAGGTGTTAATTCAGGTCTGCTCCAAGACCCCTTCATTGTGTGATAACACTGTGTGAAAGCCTATTGATGCCCAGGTGTTAAGACCTTTCTGCCGGAGACAGTACGTCTATCTAAAGATGTGAATTGAGGTCAAATCATTGTGTGACAGTATTTTGTTTTGATGTCATTATCTAAAGGAATGTGTCTCGTCAAGATCGGTGCCGAAATGTCTGGACACTAATTAGTAATTAGCCTTAGTGATTAGGGGGGTGGGGATTTCATTGTCCCTTTGATTACTGTCACATGCTTGTAACTGCATAAAAAGCTGAGAAGAAACCAATAAAGAATTCATTCATTTTAGAACAAGTACAGAGCGGAGTCTCGTCTTGATTCTGGGGAATTGATATGGATCGTGTATGCAGGATTGTCGGAGTGTGTCAGATAAGCTTGTCGTGGGTGGATGGAAGGCAGGGCCGGAGTGGGACTAATTTTCAGCCCTGGAGTTTCATGTCTTAGAACAGCCCACTTTAGTTTATGACTATTAAAATAATAATGCAGGAGAGAGAGAGGGGGGCAGGAGAAAGGCAAGAGAGAGATGGAGGGGGTCATGAGGGAGAGAGAAACAGAGGGGGCAGGAGAGAGGCAAGCGAGAGAGGGGGGCAGGAGAGAGAGAAACAGAGGGGGCAGGAGAGAGAGGGGGCAGGAGAGAGGGGGCAAGAGAGAGAGGGGGCAGGAGAGATGCAAGAGAGAGAGAGAGAGGGGGCAAGAGAGAGGCAAGAGAGAGAGGGAGGAGGGCAGGAGAAAAAGACAAACAGAGGGGGCAGGAGAGAGGCAAGACAGAGAGGCGGGCAGGAGAGAGGCAAGAGAGAAAGGGGGCAGGAGAGAAAGAAACAGAGGGGGCACAAGAGAGAGGGGGGGCAGGAGAGAGGCAAGAGAGAGGGGGCAAGAGAGAGAGAGGGGGCAGGAGAGATGCAAGAGAGAGAGAGGAGGGCAGGAGAGAGGCAAGAGAGAGAGGGGGCAGGAGAGAGGCAAGAGAGAGAGAGGGGGCAGGACAGAGGCAAGAGAGAGAGAGGGGGGCAGGACAGAGGCAAGAGAGAGAGAGGCAATAGAGAGAGAGAGAGAGAGAGAGGGGGGGCAGGACAGAGGCAAGAGAGAGAGAGGGGGCAGGAGAGAGGCAAGAGAGAGAGAGGGGGCAGGACAGAGGCAAGAGAGAGAGAGAGGGGGGCAGGACAGAGGCAGGAAAGAGAGAGGGCAGGAGAGGCAAGAGAGAGAGAGAGGGCAGGAGAGGCAAGAGAGAGAGAGGGCAGGAGAGGCAAGAGAGAGCGGGCAGGAGAGGCAAGAGAGAGCGGGCAGGAGAGGCAAGAGAGAGAGGGGGCAGGAGAGAGAGAAACAGAGGGGGCAGGAGAGAGGGAGGGAGCAGGAGAGAGGCAAGAGAGGGAGGGGGCAGGAGAGAGGCAAGAGAGGGAGGGGGCAGGAGAGAGGAGGGGGCAGGAGAGAGGCAAGAGAGAGAGGGGGCAGGAGATGGGCAGGGGAGAGAGAGGGGCAGGAGAGGGGCAGGGGAGAGAGAGGGGCAGGAGAGAGAGAGGGGCAGGAAAGAGAGGGGCGGGAAAGAAAGGGGCAGGAAAGAGAGAGGGGGAAGGAAAGTGAGGCAGGAGAGAGAGGGAGGGGGCAGGAGAGAGAGAGGGGGCAGGAGAGAGAGAGGGGGAGGGGGCAGGAGAGAGAGAGGGGGAGGGGGGCAGGAGAGAGAGAGGGGGAGGGGGCAGGAGAGAGGGAGGGGGCAGGAGAGAGAGATGGGCAAGAGAGAGAGGGGGGCAGGAGAGAGGCAAGAGAGAGAGGGGGCAGGAGAGAGGCAAGAGAGAGAGGGGGCAGGAGAGAGGCAAGAGAGAGAGAGGGGGGCAGGAGAGAGGCAAGAGAGAGTGGGGGCAGGAGAGAGGCGAGAGAGAGAGAGAGGGGGCAAAAGAGAGAGAGGGGGAGCAAGAGAGAGAGGGGGCAGGAGAGAGAGAGAGGGGCAGGAGAGAGAGGGAGGGGCAGGAGAGAGAGGGAGGGGCAGGAGAGAGAGAGGGGCAGGGGAGAGAGAGGGGCAGGGGAGAGAGAGGGGCAGGAGAGAGAGAGGGGGCAGGGAGAGAGAGGGGGGCATGAGAGAGAGAGAGAGAGAGAGAGAGGGGGCAGGAGAGAGAGAAACAGAGGGGGCAGGAGAGAGGGAGGGAGCAGGAGAGAGGCAAGAGAGGGAGGGGGCAGGAGAGAGGAGGGGGCAGGAGAGAGGCAAGAGAGAGAGGGGGCAGGAGATGGGCAGGGGAGAGAGAGGGGCAGGAGAGGGGCAGGGGAGAGAGAGGGGCAGGAAAGAGAGAGAGGGGGAAGGAAAGAGAGGCAGGAGAGAGAGGGAGGGGGCAGGAGAGAGAGAGGGGGAGGGGGCAGGATAGAGAGAGGGGGAGGGGGGCAGGAGAGAGAGAGGGGGAGGGGGCAGGAGAGAGGGAGGGGGCAGGAGAGAGAGGGAGGGGCAGGAGAGAGAGAGATGAGCAGGAGAGATAGAGGGGGCAGGAGAGATAGAGGGAGAGAGGCAAGAGAGAGAGGGGGCAGGAGAGAGGCAAGAGAGAGGAGGGGGCAGGAGAGAGGCAAGAGAGAGGAGAGGGCAGGAGAGAGGCAAGAGAGAGAGAGGGGGGGCAGGAGAGAGGCGAGAGAGAGAGAGGGGGCAAAAGAGAGAGAGGGGGAGCAAGAGAGAGGGGGGCAGGAGAGGGAGGGGCAGGAGAGAGAGAGGGGCAGGGGAGAGAGAGGGGCAGGAGAGAGAGAGAGGGGGCAGGGAGAGAGAGGGGGGGCATGAGAGAGAGAGAGAGAGGGGGACAGGAGAGAGAGGGGCAGGAGGGGAGGGGGAGGGGGCAGAAGAGAGAGGGAGAAGGAGAGAGAGGGGGCAGGAGAGAGAAGGGGCAGGAGAGATAGAGGGAGGTGGCAGGAGAGGAAGGGGGCAGGAGAGAGGCAAGAGAGAGAGAGGGGGCAAGAGAGAGAGAGGGGAGCAAGAGAGAGAGGGGCAGGAGAGAGAGAGGGGGCAGGGAGAGAGAGGGTGGCATGAGAGAGAGAGAGAGAGAGAGGGGGGACAGGAGAGAGAGGGGCAGGAGAGAGAGGGGCAGGAGGGGGAGGGGGCAGGAGAGAGAGGGAGCAGGAGAGAGAGGGGGCAGGAGAGAGAGAGAGGGGGGCAGGGAGAGAGAAGGGGGCATGAGAGAGAGAGAGCGGGACAGGAGAGAGAGGGGCAGGAGAGAGAGAGAGAGAGAATGAATGAATGAATGAATGATGAATGAATGAATGAAGAACTTATATAGCGCAGCACATGCGAAGTAAATCGCCTCTGGGCACTTGTTGTTCCTGTCTCCTTTGAGATCAAAAGAGATGAGTCTTAATCTTTCTCCTGAAGACTAAGTAGTTCTCCTCAAGTCGAATGCTGGCTGGTAAGGCGTTCCATAGTCTGAGAGAGAGGGGCAGGATGGGGGGGGGGAGGAGGCAGGAGAGAGAGGGAGCAGGAGAGAGAGGGGCAGGGGAGAGAGGGGGCAGGAGAGATAGAGGGAGGGGGCAGGAGAGGGAGGGGGCTGGAGAGGGAGGGGGCCAGAGAGAGAGAGGGGGCAGGAGAGAGAGGGGGACAGGAGAGAGAGGGGGCAGGATAGAGAGAGTGGGGGCAGGAGAGATAGAGGGAGGGGGGCAGGAGAGAGGAGGAGGAGGGGGGCAGGAGAGAGGAGGAGGGGGGGCAGGAGAGGGAGGGGGTCAGGAGAGAGAGAGGGAGGGGGGCAGGAGAGATAGAGGGAGGGGGGCAGGAGAGAGTGAGGGGGGCAGGAGAGAGAGGGAGGGGCAGGAGAGAGAGAGGGAGGGAGGCAGGAGAGAGAGGGAGGGGGGAGGAGAGAGAGAGAGAGAGAGGGAGGGGCAGGAGAGAGAGGAGGGCAGGAGAGAGAGGGAGGGGGCAGGATAGAGGGAGGGGGCAGGAGAGATAGAGGGAGGGGGGCAGGAGAGAGGAAGGGGGGCAGGAGAGAGAGGGAGGGGGGCAGGAGAGAGAGAGAGAGAGGGAGGGGGCAGGAGGGAGGGGGCAGGAGAGAGGGAGGGGCCGGAGAGAGGGGGAGGGGGGCAGGAGAGAGAGAGGGAGGGGGGCAGGAGAGAGAGGGGGCAGGAGAGAGAGGGAGGGGGCAGGATAGAGGGAGGGGGGCCGGAGAGAGGGGGAGGGGGGGCAGGAGAGAGAGAGGGAGGGGGGCAGGAGAGAGAGGGGGCAGGAGAGAGAGGGAGGGGGCAGGAGAGAGGGAGGGGGCAGGAGAGAAAGGGAGGGGGGCAGGAGAGAGAGGGGGAGGGGGCAGGAGAGAGAGAGGGGGAGGGGGCAGGAGAGAGAGAGAGAGAGGGAGGGGGCAGGAGAGGGAGGGGGGCAGGAGAGAGAGGGAGGGGGCAGGAGAGAGAGGGAGAGGGAGGGGGGCAGGAGAGAGGGGGAGGGGGCAGGAGAGAGAGAGGGAGGGGGGCAGGAGAGAGAGAGGGAGGGGGCAGGAAAGAGAGAGGCTGACTGACCTCATGAGACAATGACACAGCGCGATTTAGGACTCTGGAGCATGCAGGGCAGCCGCGATTATCCACAGACAGGCAGCCCTGCATCCACATGTGATTGTGACCAGTTTACAGTCTACAGACCCTCATGTCCGCCGTCCGATCCGTCCCGCTCCTGCACGACATTAGGGTTGCTATGACATGCAGCCTGCTCGGGCAATCCCAGGACACCCGCCGATGCTCATGCACAGCACCCCTCTAGATGTTTGTTACTGGAGTCAAGCCATCAGACAGTTCTCATAGATCAGTTTGGTTACTTGGAGTCAAGCCATCAGACAGGTTCCATATCAGTGATATACAACACTGGAATGCTATCAGACAGGTTTTTTTGGTTGGATATACAACACTGGACAATGTAGAATGTAACAAATGTAAAATATAAAATAATGATTACACAGAGATTGTTACACATACATCACCCCCCTCTGTAATATTTACAATACGGTGTCATTTTACTGTAGACATTTAAAGGTACAGAGCCCCAAATACCAGCCCATTGGTTACATAGGGACATTTTTGTAACAATTCAAAATGGGTTACAAACAAATTCCCCCATTGGACCAACACGTTTACAATGCAGATGTGTCAAACAAACCCCCCTCTATCATATCTTACAATACGGTGTAATGTTACTGTGGAAATTTAAAGGTACAGAGCCTCAAATATCAGCCCATTGGTTACATAGGGACATTTTTTTAAATACTTCAAAATGGGTTTAAAAAAAATTCTCCCATTGGACCAATACGTTTACAATGCAGATGTGTCATACACACCCCCCTCTATCATATCTTACAATAGGGTGTAATTTTACTGTGGAAATTTAAAGATACAGAGCCCCAAATACCAGCCCATTGGTTAGATAGGGACATTTTTGTAACACTTCAAAATGAGTTTAAAAAAAATTCCCCCATTGGACCAATAAGTTTACAATGCAGATGTGTCATACACACCCCCCTTTATAATATCTTACAATACGGTGTCATTTTACTGTGGAAATTTAAAGATACAGAGCCCCAATTATCAGCATATTGGTTACATAGGGACATTTTTTCCACTTGCTCCGTAAATTGCGACGGCGTAGTGTAAACGGCCCAGGCTAATTCAAAGGGGGCGGCTTCTATTTAAATTAAGCATGCCCCTGCGCCGAACGGACTGCGCATGCGCCGGCCGTAAAAGTAGCCCAGTGTGCATGCTCCATAGTACGGCGCAAATAAATTGTTTTCGACGGCAACATAATTAACGTAAAGGCCTATTCGCGACGAGTTACGTAAATGACGTAAAAACCAGACGCTGTCCTGACGGCCATACTTAACATGGCGTGCGTAAACTAAACAAAACCTTACGCTTACGGAATACGACGTTTAAAACGACGTATATGCTACAGCGACACGGCGCAAATACGTTCGGGAATCGGCGTATCATTCTCATTTGCATATATGCCACCTAGCGGCCAGCCTAGTATTGCATTTAAGATCCGACAGTGTAAGCATGACTAAGTCGTAAATGAATCTAAGAATCACGTCACATAGATACCCTGGCTCAGAAACAGAGATACGACGGCGTATCTGGAGATACACCGTCGTATCTCTTAGAGAATCTGGCCCTGTATCTTTTTTTGGTATTCAGAAAAGAAGATATGCCGGAAATCTGCTAATATACGATAGAGGGGGGTGTATATGACACATCTGCATTGTTAACGTATTGGTCCAATAGGGGATTTTTTTTAAACTCATTTTGAAATATTGGAAAAAATGTCCCTATGTAACCAACGGGCTGATATTTGGGGCTCTGTACCTTTAAATTTCCACAGTAAAATTACACTGTATTGTAAGATATTATAAAGGGGGGGGGGGGGTGTATGACACATCTGCATTGTAAACGTATTGGTCCAATGGGAGAATTTTTTTTAAACCCATTTTGAAGTATTTAAAAAAATGTCCCTATGTAACCAATGGGCTGGTATTTGGGGCTTTGTATCTTTAAACTTCCACAGTAAAATTACACCGTATTGTAAGATATGATAGAGGGGGGTGTATATGACACATCTGCATTGTAAACGTATTGGTCCAATAGGGGATTTTTTTTAAACTAATTTTGAAATATTGGAAAAAATGTCCCTATGTAACCAATAGGCTGATATTTGGGGCTCTGTACCTTTAAATTTCCACAGTAAAATTACACCGTATTGTAAGATATGATAGAGGGGGGCTGTGTACGACACATCTGCATATTAAACGTATTGCTCCAATGGGGGAATTTGTTTGTAACCCATTTTGAATTGTTACAAAAATGTCCCTATAGCCAATGGGCTGGTATTTGGGGCTCTGTACCTTTAAATTTCTACAGTAAAATGACACCGTATTGTAAATATTACAGAGGGGGGTGATGTATGTGTAACAATCTCTGTGTAATCATTATTTTATATTTTACATTATGTTATATCTACATTTCCAGTGTTGTATATCCAACCAAAAAAACCTGTCTGATAGCAAGACCACTGATATGGAACTGTCTGATGGCTTGACTCCAGTATGTTTGTTGCGGCTGGAGAGCCAGAGATCCAGTTGCCAGGCTCCCAGACCCTGGCACAGCACGCAAGGCTGCAGAAAACTCTGCACTCGTCAGGCACCACCTCAGAGGCTATATGTGAGCCGGGAGGAGGCCGCGGGAGCCAGGACTCAGGAGGATGGGTGTGGGGGATGTTTTTGTGCAGGGGGGGGCACGCAACCGGCCCGCAAACCCGACCAGCCCACCGGGAATTATCCCGGTTCTCCCGATTGGCCAAACCGGGACTGATGGAAGGTCGTAAACAGTGGTGACCGTTATATACACTAAAAGATCACACCTTAAGCTTAGGTTCACTTTAGTGGCAGAAAGGAACTCTGAGTGTATTATGCAATGTAGAGCATGGAATATAGAAAAACTAAATATTTTAATTATCTTGAACAATTTATGAAATGGCCATACCTAAATACAGTACCATGATATCAAAGCTCTGTTAACCTAGTATGAAACCTAAACCTTCTACTTTGTGTTTTTTTGCTGCTATAATACATAAGCAATGTTATTATTTTCTGTTTTTCAAAGAATCATTATTCACCCCACTTTTCTCATCCATCAGTAAAAAAAACTTCTTAAGTGTAAGTGTATTATGCTTCTATTTTTAGACTGCATTTCTTTCAACACGACTTTATGTTCTTATTTTCTTATTATCCCCTGCTTATCGGTCTTTAGTGATATACTGGAGCTCATTTATTTAGGTGTCTAAAAGGTAGAAATGCATTTTCCCCTGAGCTGCAGTTTAGATTCTATTCATTTTTTGATTTGCCCTTTTTTTCAAAATAAATTTGATAGGATTAGTCTCTCTCTGTGCATATACTGAATACAAATAGTTTTTGGCATATCCCTCATTTTGACTTGACTGGTGTATGCTTGGGAGAAAACAAAACCCACCCCTGAAAACCTTATACCCACCCATATTAATCACGCAACACCTTCTGGATTAAATGGCCACCAAAGGCCCCTTTTATTTAAAATTCCAAAAGGTAAAATAAATAACTTTATAAAAATAACCAACTTTTTAAATATAGAACTTTTTAACATTAAATATATAATTTTAACCAATACATAATAAATTAACCTAACAAAAACAATTAACCCCAAACAGTTGTAGGCACAAGGTTCCTGAGAAAGGGAAAGAAAAAAGTGCCCGGTAATCGGCTGTACCCCATAGAAAGTCTTCGGACCTCTAGCCGCGCTCCCATCAGCTCACAAGGCCATGACTTCCTCCTTCGTTTGATTCTTCAGCACGATATACCACTATCCACCTAACCAGATAGGGTAGGTGCCCATCCCATGACGGGCCCCAACTCCTACCAACAACTAAGGTACACACATGTAATATGTATTTTCTAAAAACCCACCCAATTCTCAGGAACCCTGAACCAACGCCAACGTCCACCTGAAAAACAAAGAGCATTACAAAACAGACACCCAATACCAGACACTTCCCCAGGGAGGGAGGGAGGGAGGGAGGGAAAAACTGCCTGTGTGATGCCTCACTGTGGATGGCGCCCGAATGGATAGCCAGGCCCCCGGACCTTTTAAGTGACCCTGCCTCAAGGTCTAAGCCCCGCCCCCTGTGCAGCCGCGATTGTGGCCCCATCCTGTTCCTGTCCCCCTGCTAAGGGTCCCCCCAGTCATGCGCACCTGCGCTATGGTTCCACCTCGCTGCGGAGCTTCCTTTTCCAAATAAGTAGGTAAAAACTGGAGGAAGATGTAGCAGTAGTTGTCACTTATAAAGAACTACAAGTCACACTATCACCTGTTTTCAACCATCCTCCATAGATGAATTTTGTTGCTACAAAGGTTTATACTGCCTTTCTACATCAATAATAGAGTCTTACAAAAACAACCATATATCCCTTTTGGTATTTTTTTAGTTTTACCTTCTCAGAGTCTTATGTATTATGCGAGGTGTGCACATCAAAAGACACATCCTACACATTTCCAGTTTGTCATAAAAAGTAATTCTTTGTACCTTAATTGTAAGCCAGAGCGTGAAAAGAAATGTTGGGGATACGTCAAGGCTTATTGTCAATTAATGGAGTTATGTGGGCGAAATGGCAAAATTCTAAGTAGATCTTAAAGCACTTTTAAGAATTCCATGTAACTGAAAAAGCTAAAAAAGTATATATATATATATATTTTTTTTAGCTCTCTGTGTATACAAAGAATGATGATGTAGATATAGAGTGTGAAGATAGTATTGACACAATTTTAAATGCATGACAGAGACTTAAAAGTGAAGTCAACCTTTCTGAACATGCTTCATGTTATGCCCATATTTAGATTATGCAGCACTTCACTCCCAAACTGCCCTTACCCTCCCTTACTGAATCCGGAGGTTCTTCGCCCCATGGTACGCCCTGTGTATTTTCACATTTGGTATGGCTAAGCGTTACTCTGTGAGTGTAGGATCTGTGAACAAAATGACTACGAGTCCCATCTCCAGTGGGGCAGAGGGACTTGTAGTTGCTAATAGACCATACGTGCAGAGACACTTTTTGTAGTCCATACCTCCCAACCTTTTGAGGGACACTTATTAGCAAAAGTATGTAAGCATAGGACACACCCCCTGCCACGCCCCCTCGAAGAAGAATTGTACAAAATAAAAAAATGAATTAAATTTACAAATGCTTTTTTCTTACCACTACTATTCCTTTATACTCGCTTTTGAAATTTGCAAATGCAGCAATTTAGAAATTGCATGAAAGGTTTAGCTCTGGGAAACACTTTTTGAAAGATAAATAGTGCGTATGTTCCCCTGCCCCTCGACCCTCCTGTTTTTCTTCTAGTTAGTGCAGTCCCTATATAGAAATTACAGTACCTTTCTCCCATGCTGTACATTTTTTTTTAAAATGTTATCACTGCAAAGACAGGGCTAAGGAAAGCCATTATCTTCTTACACTTTAAGTAAAATTATGTTGGATTCAACTTCCATTCCTTAATAAAGAGATAAGCTGTCTGTAGTTTCTGTCAAGTCAGCATATGGGAAGACGCAACACAAGTTTTTTACAATTCCTTTACTAACCACTTAAGACCAGGACCAATATGCAGGCTAAGGACCCGAGGTGTTTTTACAATTTGGCACTGCGCTGCTTTAACTGGTAATTGCGCAGTCATGCAATGTTGCGTCCTTTTCTTCCCAAAAATAGAGCTTTCTTTTGATGGTATTTGATTGCCTCTGCATTTTTTTTTTGCAATATAAATAATTTATGACTGCTATCTCATTTCTTGAGGTGCTAAAATGGCAGGGCAGTACAAAACTCCCCCAAATGACCCCATTTTGGAAAGTAGACACCCCAAGGAAATTGTTGAGAGGCTAGTTGTGTCCATTGAATATTTTTTTTTTGTCTCAAGTGTAGCCGTCGGTGGGGGATCGGCTTGAGGAGAACCAGGAGGCAGGTGATCCAAAAGGGCTTGAACGAACCATCGGGGATGTGGTTAGCAGGAACTGACAGATAACCATAGACTGTCAACTGGTGACCCCTACTAAAAGAGAACTTTCTGGGAGGATTCGCTCAGTCCAACATTGGGCCTGTGGCAGAGGTCTTCATCTAGAACGCTAAATTCTACTAGAGCCAAGTCAGTGAGATAGACTTCTTCCTCCCAGTAATTTTAAGTGACACTCCGGCTGCCAGGCTTGTGGCAGAAGTCTGTCCGGAGGCACTTTACCCACTCTGGCTAGAATAGCGACGCAATATACAGTTATTGAAAGCAGGCTTGCTTTCCTGTTTATCCAAGCCTGATACTGCAAGGTTTTCTTTATTTCATCAACCTGTCCTATCTACCTCCTGTTGATGTTGGTCGTGTTGGACCCAAAGAAATAAAGCATTTGGAAAACCACAACTACTGATTGGACATTCGCTTACTGCTCTGCTCACTAACTTCACACCTGGACAACACTAAGGCCGCGTACACACGAGGGGATATGTCCGCTGAAAACGGTCCGATGGACCGTTTCAGCAGACATCTCCGCTCGTGTGTATGGGCTAGCGGACAGATTTCTCCACCCGACAGATTTCAAAGTATGCTTTGAAATCTATCCGGTGGGAATCTGTCCGCCCGACATGTCTGCTGGTTAGTACACTTACCAGCAGACATGTCGGCCCCCACCGCCGCCGCGCCGCTGCCGAATGGATTCGGCGCATGCGCGGAAGTGTTTTACTTCCTGGTGCGGTGACGTGGCGGTGACGCGGCGGCGTCAACGTCACCGCCGCGTCACCACTACGTCACCGCGCCGTCCGGCGGCGGGGAATTTGATCCGATGGTGTGTACACGCCATCGGATCAAACTCCCGATCGGACATATCCGATGGAAATGGTCCGCGGACCGTTTTCATCGGATATATCCGATCGTGTGTACGCCGCCTTAGAAGTAACTTAATACGCAGATCCCAAATCAATCAGCAGCCCTTGAGGGGGTATCGCTAAACAAAAGATTGAAAAATATTCTTTTATTTTTTTTACAAAAAGTTGTCACTAAATTATATATTGCCCACACCATGCCATAGTTATATGTGGAATTGCACCCAAAAATACATTCTGCTGCTTCTCCTGATTACGTGGATACCACATGTTTGGGACTTTTTGGGAGCCTAGCCGTCTATGGGGCCACAAAAACCAAGCACCGCCTTCAGCATTTCTAAGGGCGCAAATTTTTGATTTCACTCCTCACTACCTATCACAGTTTCGAAGGCCATAAAATGCCAAAGTAGCATAAAACCCCCAAATGACCCCAGTTTGGAAAGTAGACACACCAAGCTATTTGCTGAGAGGCATGTTGGGTCAATGGAATATTTTATATTTTGCCACAAGTTGTGGGAATATGACAAACTGATTTTTTTTGCACAAAGTTGTCACTAAATAATATATTGCTCACACATGCCATGGGCATATGTGGAATTACATCCCACATGTGTGGGACTTTTTGGGAGCCCTGAAAACCAAGCACCGCCTTCAAGATTTCTAAGGGCATACATTTTGGATTTCACTCCTCACTACATATCACTACCTATCACAGTTTTGAAGGCCATAAAATGCCAAGATGGCACACAACCTCCCCAAATGACCCCATTTTGGAAAGAAGACACCCCATGCTATTTTCAGAGAGGCATGTTGATCCCATTAAATATGTTTTATTTTTTGCCCCAAGTGATTGAATAATGACAAAAAAAATAAACAAAAAATTACAAAAAGTTGTCAGTTAGGCCCTGTACAAACGATCAGACATGTCTGATGAGACTTGTCTGATGGACTGTTTTCATCAGACAACTCTGAACTTGTCTGATGGTCTGATGTGCATACACACCATCATACCAAAATCCGATCAGACCAGAATGCGGTGACGTAGAACACAACAAAAACGAAGTTCAATGCTTCCAAGCATGCGTCGACTTGATTCTGAGCATGCGCGGGTTTTTGGTCCGATGTTTTTGTTTGTGTACTAACCATCGAACCTGTCCGATGGACAGGTTCCATCAGACAGGTTTTAAAGCATGTTTTAAAACTTTGGTCTGTCGGACAACAGTCTGATGGGCCGTACACACCATCAAACTGGTCTGATGTAACTGGTCTGCAGACCAGTTTCATCAGACATGTCTGATCATGTGTACAGGTCCTAATTGATATATTACTCACACATGCCATGAGCATATGTGGAATTACACCCAAAATACGTTCTGCTGCTTCTCCTAAATACAGGGATACCACATGTGTGGGACTTTTTGGGAGCCTAGCCGCATACGGGACCCCGAAAACCAAGCACTGCCTTCAAGATTTCTAAGGGCATACATTTTTGATTTCACTCCTCACTACTTATCACAGTTTCGAAGGCCATAAAATGCCAAAATAGCACAACCCCCCCCCCCCAAATGACCCAATTTTGGAAAGTAGACACCCCAAGCTATTTGCTGAGAGACATAGTGAGTATTTTACAGCTCTCATTTGTTTTTGAAAATAAAGAAAGGAAGAACATTTTTTTTTCTTTTTTCTTTTTTTTTTATTTTAAAAACGTTGTGACAAATAGCGAGATCTACAAAATACTCACCATACCTCTCAGCAAATAGCTTGGGGTGTCTACTTTCCAAAATGGGTCATTTGGGGGGGGTTTTGTGCCATCTGGGCATTACATGGCATTACATGGCCTGTGAAAGGTAGTGAGGAGTGAAATCAAAAATTTACACCCTTAGAAAGCCTGAAGGCGGTGATTGTTTTTGGGGTACCGTACACAGATAGGCTCTCAAAAAGTCACAAACATGTGGTATCCCCGTACTCAGGAGAAGCAGCAGAATGTATTTTGGGGTGCAATTCAACATATAACCATGGCATGTGTGAGCAATATATCATTTAGTGACGCAAAAAAAAAAAAAAAATTGTCCTTTTCCCACAACTTGTGTCAATATAAAATATTCCATGGACTGGACATGCCTCTCAGCAAATAGCTTGGGGTGTCTACTTTCCAAAATAGTGTCATTTGGGGGGGTTTTGAACTGTCCTGGCATTTTATGCACATTTAGAAGCTTATGTCACACATCACCCACTCTTCTAACCACTTGAAGACAAAGCCCTTTCTGACACTTTTTGTTTACATGAAAACTTTTTTTTTGCAAGGAAGGTAAGTTGAACCCCCAAACATTATATATTTTTTTATAGCAAAGGCCCTACAGATTAAAATGGTGGGTGTTGCATTTTTTTTTTCACACAGTATCTGCGCAGCGATTTTTCAAACGCATTTGTTTGGGAAAGATACACTTTTTTATTTATTTTAAAGCACTAAAGCTCACTATATTGCCCAGATGATTGATGAAAAAAGATGATCTTAGGCCAAGTACATGGATACCAAACACGACATACTTTAAAATTGCACACAAACACGCAGTGGCGACAAACTACATACATTTTTAAAAGCCTTTAAAAGCCTTTACAGGTTACCACATTAGATTTACAGAGGAGGTCTACTGATAAAATTACTGCCCTCGATCTGACCTTTGCGGTGAAACCTCACATGCATGGTGCAATTGCTGTTTATCTGACTCCAGACCGACACTTGCGTTCACCTTTGAGCAAGAGCAGGGGGGGACAGGGATGCTTTTTTTTTTTTTAGCATTTTTATTTTATTTGTACAGTATACTGTTCCTTCTAATTTATTACATTTTTTACCATTTTTATTGTTATCTCTGGGAATGTAAATATCCCCTATGATAGCAATAGTTAGTGACAGGTACTCTTTTTTTGAAAAAAATGGGGTCTATTAGACCCTAGATCTTTCCTCTGCCCTCAAAGCATCTGACCACACCAAGATCGGTGTGATAAAATGCTTTCCCAATTTCCCAATGGCACTGTTTATATCCGGGGGAGGGACATTCACTCCCACTGCTTGTTAGACATGTGCACAACAAAATTTTTCGTTTATTTCTGTTTAGTTTCCGTTCGTTTATCGTGGTTCGTAATGAGTCGTAATTTCGTAAGACGTTCGTTATCGTATTCGTACTCTTTAGTATTTTCTTAACACTTTTTTTTCCGTTTCCGTTTTTTTATGTTAGTTTATTTTTCGTTGATTGGAGATTAGTATTTTCGTTAAATGTTGTATTCTGCCTCGTTCGTATTTTTACAACAAATTTATTCGTTCATTCGTTCTTACGTTGGTTTATTTTTCGTTTTGATATTCGTATTTACATTATATTTTTAATTTTCGTAAGAAATAAATCTTCGTTGCTTTATGATCATTCGTATTTTCGTGTCTAATTTCATTTGATTGTACCAACGTTCTTTTGTAGATTTTATTGCATTCGTAATTCTGTTAAAATACTCGTCGTAATTTTGTAAAACATCAAAATTTACTGCGATTGACTTGACAGATCCACAAAACCGGTGCAACCTACCCAAACACACCCTATCTGGACTCTGGATGGAATGCACTGCAGTCTAACACAGATAAAGACACAAGGTCAAGGAGCCACTAGGTAATAAGAAAGAAGCTCATTGGGGGAAGGAACAAACCTCTTCAGGGGAAGGGACAGCGCTGAGTGGCTATTGGTCACAGTACTAATGAAAGTGAATTTACGTTATTTCGTATATTCGTTGTTTTCATTTCCGTTTTCCGAAGATTCGTAATTAATTTTTCGTTAGTTTTGCTTTTCGTTTTTTATCTTTTGTTCGGCATTTCGGTTGTTTTCTTTTCGTTCTTCGATTTTTTTTTTTTGTGTTCGGTATTTTCGTTATTTCTATGTTTTCGTTTCTTTTTTCTTTCGTTGTGTTGTTCTTTTACATTTAGTAGTTTCGTATCTTTGTAGTTTTCCATATTCGTTAATTTTGAAAATATCACTATTCGTTATTATTTGCGCTAAACCGTTCGTTCATTCGTAGGTTAACGAATCAACGAAAATAACGAATAATGACGGAAAACGTATTCGTAACTAAAAAAATTGCACATGTCTACTGCTTGTAAAAGCAGTCTAGAGGCTAATTAGCCACTAGGATTGCTTTTACATGAAAGCCGACCGCTGGCTGAAAATAATGATACCAAGATGATACCTAAACCCGCAGGCATCATTCTGGTATAACCATTTAAAGTCCAGCAACATACCAGTACGTTGATGGTTCTTGTTGGACATGTATTGTAATCTTTTTTTTCATGCAGCCTGTTGGCTGAACGAAAAAAAGATTGATTGGGGGGTATGCCCACCATTAAAATACCTCCCTTCATCCACACACTTCTAATGTTGGGTATACATGCACCATTTATATATGCCGAAGCATGGGGGCATCCTCCCGCAAAAAAGTTTTGCCGCGCACACACGGTCAGACTTTTCCACGGGCAAGCCTCCGTCGGAATTTCAACTGTATGTACGCGGCATAAAAAGTTATGGCACATACACACGGTAGGACTTTTCCACGGGCAAGCCTCCATCGGAATTTCGACTGTATGTACGCGACCTAAAAAGTTATGGCACATACACACGGTCAGACTTTTCTACGGGCAAGCCTCCATCAGAATTTCGACCGTATGTCTTCAGCATTAGGAGCAAAGATCGCTCCTCCGCCCCTAATGCCCCCAATGTTTCGGCATATATGCTCTTTTTTAAACTGTGGTGGTGAAATCACCTCCTACAGCGTTGGAGTAGTGGCTTTATGTATCGTGGGAGCAAAAGCTGTTGCTGTCAAGCTAAATAAATTTGCGCTGCAACTGAATAGCGTACCTGCTAAGCAAATGATGGTTAACATTAAAACAAAGTAACATTACAGTATAACAGTACGATCATACCATACCTGCAAAGCAAATACCAAAAAAAAACATAGTAAAAAATAAAACATTTTTTAACACAACCTGTGCCTAAAATATATATATATGCCAAAGCATGGGGGCATCCTCCCACCAAAAAGTTATGCCGCGTACAAACACGGCCAAGGTTTTCCACGGGCATGCCTCCGTCGGAATTTCGACCGTATGTACGCAGCATAAAAAGTTATGCCGCCTACACAAGGTCAGACTTTTCCATGGGCAAGCCTCCGTCGGAATGCCGATGGTATGTATGCGGCATTAGGAGCAAAATCGATCCTCCGCCCCTAATGCCCCCATGCTTTGGCATATATGCTCTTTTTTCACTGTGGTGGTGAAATCCCCTACAGCGTTGGAGTCGCGGCTTTATGTATCGTGGGAGCAAACGCTGTTGCTGTCAAGATAAATAAATCTGTGCAACAGCTGAATGGCGTACCTAAAAACAGTAAAGTAAATTACATACCTGAAAAGCAAGCATGATAAAACATAATAACAATAAAACATTGCAGAATACAATACAGTAAAAAAGAGCAGAACAATAGAGAGAGAATAGAGAGGGAGAGAATAAAACACCAACTATTTTTTATATTTTTTTGTGTTTTTATTTTTTTATTTTTAACACTTTTTTTTGTAACTGAAACTGTTCAACTTTTCGGTTCCAGGTTTGGGTCTCTCAAAATGCAATGGCATCTTGGGAGACCCCGTGTAAGTGTGCCTAGCCTGTGAAATGCTTTACCCTACACTAAAACTTCACTCGTGTGTGGAAGCGTAAAAAAACACATGCCAATACAGAGACCAGGATTGCCAGGAGAGGCGGGACAATAATAACGGGTGTCACGCCTATATCCCTGCTTGCTACAGACACAACGGCCCAGATCCACAAAGAATTACGGCGGCGTATCTCCAGATACGCCGCCATAATTTCAAATTCCCGCCGGCGTACCTTCGTTTTGTATCCACAAAACAAAATACGCTGGAATTACGATAAGATACGACTGGCGTAACGTTACTACACCATCGTATCTTAGTTGCATACTTACGCTGGACGCTAGGGGCGCTTCTGTTTTTCCTCGTTGAATATGCAAATGAGTGAGTTACGCCAATCCACAAACATACGAGCGGCCCGGCGCATTCCTTTTACATCGTTTGCGTAGGTCCGGCGTAAAGTTACCCCTGCTGTATAGAGGCGTACGTAATGTTAAGTATGGACGTCGGGCCAGCGTCAAATTTTTCATCGTTCACGTCGTTTGCGTAAACCGTTCACGAATAGGGATTTGCGTAAGTTACGTTCACGTCGTTTTCATTGACGTGACTTTGCGCATGCGCACTGGGACACCTCCACGGACGGCGCATGCGCCGTACAAAAAACACGTCATTTACGTGGGGTCACGCTGATCTAAATTTGAATTGCGCCGCCTTACGCCGCCAAGATTACACTATGAGCGGCCCGGCGCATTCCTTTTACATCGTTTGCGTAGGTCCGGCGTAAAGTTACCCCTGCTGTATAGAGGCGTACGTAATGTTAAGTATGGACGTCGGGCCAGCGTCAAATTTTTCATCGTTCACGTCGTTTGCGTAAACCGTTCACGAATAGGGATTTGCGTAAGTTACGTTCACGTCGTTTTCATTGACGTGACTTTGCGCATGCGCACTGGGACACCTCCACGGACGGCGCATGCGCCGTACAAAAAACACGTCATTTACGTGGGGTCACGCTGATCTAAATTTGAATTGCGCCGCCTTACGCCGCCAAGATTACACTATGCCGCCGTAAGATACAGCGGCAATTCTTTGTGGATAAGGATACGCCGCTGTAACTTACAGCGGCGTAGTGTAAATTAGATAAACTACGCCAGCGGCCATTCTTTGTGGATCTGGCCCAACATCTTCTTTAGGGGGCTTGTTGGGTAAGGGTACTCTCGAGGACAAAAGGAAAATGTCTCTCATGCAGTCGGCTTACTGCATTTGGTTGGGAATGGTGAGGTGCAGAACCGCCTGGATACAGGAGTTCTAAGATGATCTCATCCTGGAATTTAACCACTTCAATACAGGGCATTTTCACTCCCTTCCTGCCCAGACCAATTTTTAGTTTTCAGCGCTGTCGCATTTTGAATGACAATTCCGCAGTCGTGCGATGTGGCTCCCAAACAAAATTGACGCCCTTTTTTTCCCACAAATAGAGCTTTTTTTTTGGTGGTATTTGATCACCTCTGCGCTATAAACAAAAGAAGAGCGACAATTTTGAAAAAAAACCACAATATCTTTTACTTTTCGATTTAATACATATCATAATTTTTTCCAAAAAAACATTTTTTTTTCTTTAGCTTAGACCGATACGTATTCTTCTACATATTTTTGGTAATACAGATCCATGGTCCTGCCGTGATTACGGGCATGCGCACCGGGTCCCGAGCAATGCGGCGCACGCACCAGCTAGACGCTCGGGAATGCAAGGACGTCATATGACGTCCACTCTGATGGAGGAAGGGTTCCCGCCGACGTCATTTTACAATGACTCGGTAGGGAACGTGTTAAGGAAGGATCCAGTCCATCCTGAAGTTCTGTATATGACATGAGCATTCAGTAAAGCCAGTTAAAATAAGTACAGAGACACTTTTTTGTACCAGCGTCTCGGCTTACGGGTAATATGATACGGCACCATCAACTGGTCGTTAAGGTCCACACCTCCCATATTTTTGTTATATTGGTGGACACAGAGGGGTTTCTCCACAACACCAGCTGCCATACGAATTTGTACTGTCATGTCTGCGTGAAGGCTGGTAAGAACGAAAACATTCTTATTGTCCCGCCACTTCACAGCGAGCAAATTATTACACCTTGAGCAGGCTCTCTCCCCCAGCCTAAGATGGGAATCCCCGGCGATTAGGTCGCACGGTGCCACATGCTCCAATCTGATGATCAAACAAGTGACTAAAAAGTGGCACACTCATGTAATAATTGTCCACATACAAGTGGTACTCCTTTCCGAATAAGGGGGACACCAAGTCCCACACAATCTTGCCAGCGCTCCCTATGTAATCTGGGCAGTCCTCCGGCTCTACCTGACTATCTTTTCCGTCATAAATAGTTGTTATGATCGGTGTCATGACTTGGGTCACCTGCTGGTGGCACTGTTCCCTCTGGTAACAGGGGTGCAGTTCTGGTGTCCACCAGTGGGTGTCTCCCATGGGATGGACTCCTCTCTAATTAGACTGAACTGCTACAGGTATATAAGCCCGCCCTGCACTACAATCCAGTGCTTCAGTATTTTGCCTGTCAGCCCTGTTCCTGTTTGCTCAAGATACCTGTTGCCAGCCAAGTTCCTGATTTGCTCCCGTTGACCCCGGCCTGAACCTTGGACCTTTCTGATTTCTCCTATCCTTGACCCCGACTTGAAACTTGGACCTGCTATATACACTCTGTCTTTGGTATATATATATTTCTTCACTAGTTTTGGTGGCTTGACTATTGCTGTGTTTGTAGTTTGCTGTTTGTCTTGTAGGTTTTCTGTTTTGCACGTGTGCCTTATTTCCAATAAATACAAAGGCCCAGATTCACAGAGCAATTACGCCTGTCTAACTGGTGTTAGACAGGAGTAATTTCAAATTTCGCGCGCCGTATCACTAGTTTGAATCCTCAAACCATGATACGGCGGCTTCGGGCTTCGATCCGAGAGGCTTACGTCTTCGTAAGCCTTCGGATCTACGCTGCGATATTTTTGCGGCCGCTGGGAGGAGTTTGCGTCGTTTTCATGTGTCGGGATATGCAAATTAGTTTTTACGGCGATCCACGAAGATACGAGCGGTCTTCGCAATCGCTTTCGTCTATTTTTTTATACGTACTGTTAGACCAGCTTTTTGCTGGTCTAACGGTGCGTAGCCCATGTTAAGTATGGCCGTCGTTCCCGCGTCGAATTTAAATAATTTTTTTTTTTTACGTAACTCGTTCGGGAATAGGAATCTCCGTAAACGACGCTACTCAAGAAAAAATGACGTAACGACGTGATTTCACGCAATGCACGGCGGGAAATTTGCGAATGGAGCATGCGCAGTTCGATCGCCGCGGGAACGCGCCTATTTTAAATGATTCACGCCCCCTACTCGCGCAGATGGATTGCGACGGGAGAAATACACTACGCCGCCATCGTTTACTGGACAAAATCTACCTGGATTCCACGTATAGCCAGGTAAAAAACGGCGGCGTAGTGTATTTCTGATACTCTACGATAGTCTAATTCTATCTGAATCTGGGCCATATTGTTTTACTTCCCTCTGTGCCTATCTTCCGTAGTGCAGCCCACTGATCTGTTAGCTAATATTGGATGCCTGTATAGACATCCCCCTGACAATAGTGTTGCTCACGAATATTCGCATTGCGAATATTCGTTACGAATATTGCATATTCGAGTATTCGCGAATAAATCGAATATCGGGGGGAATATTCGCTATTGCGAATATTCATATTTTTTCAAATTTATTTTTAAAACAGATCACATCCTAGTGATCTCCATCGACGTCTAAAAGCATTGCTGGTATGATTAGAGACCCTGGGCCGAGTAGCTGAGGCGATCCTTTTATGTTGCTGAATATTCGCAATGCGAATATTCGTATTACAAATATTCACAAATACTTTCTCTGCCCTTCTGTGTTTTGTATATAAAAAAAAAAAAATTAGCTTTAGTTTAGTCATATAAGTTTGTGTAAGTAGAGTTAGTGTTTAGTGCATATTAGTTTAGTAATCCAGGAAATGATCTCCGTTTTCGCGTGTTGACGAGAATTTCGCAATCAATTTCGCATTCGCATTAGCGAAATTTCGCAACATTTTTTTTTGATAAAATATCACGAATATTCGATATTAACGAATATTTCGCGAATATTCTTCTATATATTCGTGAAATATCGCAAAATCGAATATGGCGTATTCCGCTCATCACTACTCATAAACCATAAAGCTCCATGTATAGCCTGTTGCCCAGAGCTTGACCCTGTATCTGGCAAGCTTGCTGGGAAGGTACTTCTTGAAAGACAAGCGGCTAGAAAATTTATTAGGGACTCATCAACGCAGACAACTTGATGGGGATTATACAGCGCTGCAAAACGTTCGTTGAAGTGGTTTATGAGGGGCCGAATTTTGTAGAGCCGGTCAGGCCCGGACTGGCCAACCGGGATACCGGGAAAAATCCCGGTGGGCCGGCTGCCTGGCTGCTCCTGGAGGCCGCTGTGAGGGCAGCGGCGCCAGAAAGAAATATGGCTGCGGCCGGGCCGACCGACATGCAACTGCGCGTGCGCCCGCGGCTCAGAGGCATAGCAGTGACAGCACACGCAAGACCCGAAGCTAGCCGAGTGCTCGAGACAGCTCGTACAGGCTCGGCAAGCTTCGGAAATGCGGGCGCATGCGCAGTGACACAACGGCGCCGGGCGGGCGCCATTTTCAAAATGCGCGCCGCTGACTAAGGTGAGGTCTTCCTACATCCCCTCCCTGCCGGCAGCGTCTGAACTCCTCCCCCCCCCTCCGACCTCCTGACCGCCCATGCATCCTCTGACCTCCTGCCCCCCCCTCTGCAGCACCTGACCTCCTGCCCCCGCCCTGTTCCCCACTCCACAGCACCTGACCTCCTGCCCCCCCTGCAGCCTCTGACCTCCTGCCCTCCCCCCTCTGCAGCCTATGACATGTCCCCTCTCCACAGCCTCTGACGTCCTGCCCCCCCTCTTCTGCAGCCTATGACCTCCTGTCCCCCCCTCTGCAGCCTATGACCTCCTGTCCCCCCCTCTGCAGCCTATGACCTCCTGTCCCCCCCTCTGCAGCCTCTGACCTCCTGCCCCCCCTGCAGCCTCTGACCTCCTGCCCACCCTCTGCAGCCTATGACATGTCCCCTCTCCACAGCCTCTGACCTCCTGTCCCCTCCCCACAGCATATGACCTCCTATCCCCCCCTCTGCAGCCTATGACCTGTCCCCTCCCCACAGCCTCTGACCTCCTGTTCCCCCTCTGCAGCCTCTGACCTCATGTTCCCCCCTCCACAGCATCTGACCTCCTGCCCCCCCTGCAGCCTCTGACCTCCTGTCCCCCCCTCTGCAGCCTTTGACCTGTCCCCTCCCCACAGCCTCTGACCTCCTGTCCCCCCTCTGCAGCCTCTGACCTCCTGTTTTCCCCCCTCCACAGCATCTGACCTCCTGCCCCCCTCTGCAGCACCTGACCTCCTGCCCCGCCCTGTTCCCCACTCCACAGCACCTGACCTCCTGCCCCCCCTGCAGCCTCTGACCTCCTGCCCCCCCTCTGCAGCCTATGACATGTCCCCTCTCCACAGCCTCTGACCTCCTGTCCCCTCCCCACAGCATATGACCTCCTATCCCCCCTCTGCAGCCTATGACCTGTCCCCTCCCCACAGCCTCTGACCTCCTGTCCCCCCTCTGCAGCCTCTGACCTCCTGTTTTCCCCCCTCCACAGCATCTGACCTCCTGCCCCCCCTCTGCAGCATCTGACCTCCTGCCCCCGCCCTGTTCCCCACTCCACAGCACCTGACCTCCTGCCCCCCCTGCAGCCTCTGACCTCCTGCCCCCCCTCTGCAGCCTATGACATGTCCCCTCTCCACAGCCTCTGACCTCCTGTCCCCTCCCCACAGCATATGACCTCCTATCCCCCCCTCTGCAGCCTATGACCTGTCCCCTCCCCACAGCCTCTGACCTCCTGTTCCCCCTCTGCAGCCTCTGACCTCATGTTCCCCCCTCCACAGCATCTGACCTCCTGCCCCCCCTGCAGCCTCTGACCTCCTGTCCCCCCCTCTGCAGCCTTTGACCTGTCCCCTCCCCACAGACTCTGACCTCCTGTCCCCCCTCTGCAGCCTCTGACCTCCTGTTTTCCCCCCTCCACAGCACCTGACCTCCTGCCCCCGCCCTGTTCCCCACTCCACAGCACCTGACCTTCTGCCCCCCTGCAGCCTCTGACCTCCTGCCCCCCCTCTGCAGCCTATGACATGTCCCCTCTCCACAGCCTCTGACCTCCTGTCCCCTCCCCACAGCATCTGACATCCTATCCCCCCCTCTGCAGCACATGACCTGTCCCCTCCCCACAGCCTCTGACCTCCTGTTCCCCCTCTGCAGCCTCTGACCTCCTGTTCCCCCCTCCGCAGCATCTGACCTCCTGCCCCCCCTGTTGCCTCTGACCACCTGTCCCCCCCCCCCTCTGCAGCCTCTGACCTCTTGTTCCTCCTCTGCAGCATCTGACCCCCTGCAGCCTATGACCTGTCCCCTCCCCATAGCCTCTGACCTCCTGTTCCCCCTCTGCAGCCTCTGACCTCCTGTTCCCCCTCTGCAGCCTCTGACCTCCTGTTCCCCCTTTGCAGCCTCTGACCTCCTGTTCCCCCCTCCACAGCCTCTGACGTCCTGCCCCCCCCTCCTCTGCAGCCTCTGACCTCCTGTCCCCCCTCTGCAGCCTATGAACTGTCCCCTCCACACAGCCTCTGACCACCTGCTCCCCCTCTGCAGCCTCTGACCTCCTGTCCCCTCCTCTGCAGCTTTTGATTTCCCCTGTACTATCCGCAGCCTCTGACCATCTCTTGTCTTATATCAGATCTGAAGCAGAGTCGAGAGTGGGAGTGCTGCCAGGATGCGGGTTCATGGGAAAAGTCAGACATGTATTGACTGGAGAGGAAACTATGGGACCAAGCTGGAGCCGAGTGACTGAGCCACGCATGGTGCACCCGAAAGGAGGTCAGTGACAGCACCGCCAGGCCAGTCTGAGGGGGGGGGGGTGTCAATACAATATTGTAAGGGGGCACTGATCTAAAGGTTCCCCCCTTATATCAGTAAACCCCCTTACCTTAGTGTTCCCTTTCTGCGTTAGGTGGTCTCTGGTCACTCTGATGTAAAGGGGAATGCAGTGGACTCTGATATAAGTGTGGTCTCTGGTCACACGTGCCCACCTTTATATCAGAGTTCGACCCCTTTCACACTGAGACGCTTTGCAGGTGCTATAACACTAAAGATAGCGCCTGCAAAGTGCCCTGAAAGAGCCGCTCCTGCCCATTGAAATAAATAGGCACCGCAGCTATACTGCCGGCAAAGCGCATGATGTTGGGCTGGTATAATGCTATGGGGCTGGTAGGAAATAATTTCCAGGGCTGGTTTTTATTCCCAGTCCGGCCCTGGAGCCGGTCGTATACAGGGTCTCCACATGGACGACAAAGTTCCTTGTCATGGAAATGCAAGATCCGCAGGATCGTCTCGTATCGTTTCCTGGCCATGGAAGCAGAGAACACGGGCATATAGTCATGTGGACTTGTGGACCAATAAGTCCACAACTTGGGAAATTGATGTATGCCCATGTTGAGGCAACGGCTCAGAAGGGTCTTAAATTCAGAAATCGTAAGTGGTTTCCAATCTATGGCAAGGACGGCTTGGGGATTAGCGGCAATGTAATTACCAGCATATAAATTACTCTGGTCCACAATAGATCTATAGAGATCTTCCGTGAAAAATAGCGAATAAAAATCAAGTGACGTAAAATCAGCTGTTTACACCAGTATACCGGGTTGGCCAGTGAATGGGGGAAGTACCGGTTCTGCAGAAGTGGTGGGGACCCAATCAGGATAGGCAAATTCTGCAGGAAGGGCACTATAGGCACGACGGGCCTGTCTTTGTCTTCTTTTTGGTGGCAGCGGGACACTACTTGTGCTTGCCACCTCGCCAGCTTGAACTGCACTTATGGGACTCGCCACGTCACCACGTGATACTGCAGTGCTGGATGAACGACCAGGGTGTACTAGGCCGCTGGTGGTTGCCAGTTAACCACAAGGAATAGCAGTGCCAGTACTGGCTCTCTGCTCTATACAAGGGTCCTGCGGTTCTTGCTCATCAACAACATCAGAATGGGGTCGGGTATGCCTGGCCTTAGCAGGGACCACAACTTTGTCGACAGAGCTATCTGACATGGAGCCACTTTTTGCGCGTGTGTGTAAGCATTACTGGCACTAACCTAACACTGCCTGGGGCGACGCAGACCCTGACTGGCGCTAAAATGTTATTGATATCACCTGCCGGGCGATCAGGGGGTTAAAACTTTATTGGGTTATATACGGCGGGTGCCCTGATGCTATAAACAGCAAACTAACTAACCAGCGTCACCCGTAACACTAAGGCCCCGTACACACGAGCAGACAGATTTGTTCAAATCGGTCGGACAGACCGATTTGAACAAATCTGTCTGCTGGGATGTATTGGTTTGATCGTGTACACACGATCAAACCAAAATCCCCGCCGGCAGACGGCGCGCTGATGTGTCGGTGACGTAGTGGTGACGTTGACGCTGCCACGTCACCGCACCAGGAAGTGAATTACTTCCGCGCATGCGTCAAATCCATTCGACGCATGTGCGAGAAGATATGTCTGCTGGTTAGCGTACTAACAAGCAGACATATCAAGTGGACGGATTCCCAGCCGACAGATTTTAAAGCATGCTTTAAAATCTGTCGGCTGGCCAAATCCGTCGGCTCGCCCGTACACACGATTGAATCTGTCTGCTGGGACGGTCGGGCCGACCATTAGCAGATAGATTTGATTGTGTGTACGCTGCCTTATATGGTGATCAGTGGTGAAAGGGTTAACTAGGGCGCAATCAGGGGCTTAAAACCTTTATTAGGTAATATATGGGGGTACCTGATTCTATATGAAAACCTGGCGGCGAACCTAAATAACTAACTGGCTAACCAGCGTCAACAGTGACACTTATGCAGTGATTACTGGTGAAAGGGTTAACTCTAGGGGCAATCAGGGGGTTAAAACCTTTATTAGAAAATTTAGTTTGCTATAAACAGCAAACTAACTAACCAGCGTCATCCGTAACATTTATACGATGATCACTGGTGAAAGGGTTAACTAGGGGGCAATCAGGGGCTTAAAACCTTTATTAGTTAATATATGGGGGTTCCTGACGCTATATAAAAACCTGGCGGCGAACCTAAATAACTAACTAGCTAACCAGCTTCACCAGTGACACTTATACGGTGATCACTGGTGAAAAGGTTAACTCTAGGGGCAATCAGGGGGTTAAAACCTTTATTAGAAAATGTATGGGGGTACCTGACGCTATAAAAACCTGGCGGCGAACCTAAAAAAATAACTGGCTACCTAGAGGCACCAGCGACACTAATACAGCGATCAAAAAAAACGATCGCTTAGTGACACTGGCGATAGGGAGTGAAAGAGTTAACAGGGGGGGGGGGGTGATCAAGGTGTTAAACCTTTATAGGGGGGTAGGGGGGCTACCCTGAACCTAAAGGGACCTAAAGCTAAAGCTATGTCCCTAACACTTTTTACAGTCACAAATGACACTAAATGCAGTGATCAGTAAATAAATGACCACTGCAATCAGTGACACTGTGACCGGGGGCTGGGGGGGGTGATCGAGGGGGGGGGTGACTGGGGGATGAAAAAGTGTGCCTATGTGTACTGTGTCAGTGTGCTGTTTGGTGCAACTCACGTTAGATGTCTTCTTTCCACAAGCTCCGGTCAAATAGACCACCTCGTGGAGCGTGACATCACTTCCTCTGCCTGTGTTTACATTACACAGGAAGAGGAAGCATCTGATTCGCTGGGAGCGATTGCGAGGGGGTGGCCAGAAACCAATGGCCGCCCCCGGACCCCCGACCCATTGGAAGGCAGTCACGTACAGGTATGTGATTGTGCCTGTACGGGCCATTCTGCCGACGTATATGTACATGCGGCGGTCCTTAAGTGGTTAAAAAAAATATATGTGCCCTGATGTAGATCCATCGTCAATCATGCCACCTGCCGCAACCACCAGACCCTAAAAGATAAATATCTCCATCCTTGTTGAAAGCTCCCGCTGTCTGCCTGCTCCTCTGGCATTTCCTCAATAGCTAAGGGATGGAGTCACCTAATGAAATCAGCGGGTGACCCCACCCCCTTGTGATGTCACGACTGGGGCATGCTGAGTTGATGATGTCACATGGGGGCAGGGCCACCTACTGACATACTTGGGTGACTCCGCCCCTTAGCTATTGAGGAAATGTTAGACGGTGGAGCAGGAGCCTTCAATAAGACCATTGTTTTTTTTTTCGGGTCCGGCTGTGGCGGCGGATGGCGTGATTGGCAATGAATCGTTCTAAAAATGTGGAATTCATTTGAAAATGTATAAATGAGATTAAATTAAACTAAACGAATAACGAATCTATCCAAAACAAAACAAATGTTTCTGTTCTGAACATGTCTAAGGCCGCGTACACACGGCAGAGAACCTCAACGGGCAGAACACATCGTTCCGCCCGTCGAGGTTCTCTGCCGGCCGTCGAAATCGGCTACCCGCCCTTCGGGAATGGCAACCAGCCATTCATCCAGGCGGGCCGTCGAGCAAAAAGAGAGCGTGCTCTCTTTTCGCTCGACGGGATTCCCGACGGGCGGGGCGAGCCAAAAGCGTACACACGGCCGAGGTCCTCGCTGGAATGCAGCTTCCAGCGAGGTTCTCGCTGGTTTCCAGCGAGAACCTCGGTCGTGTGTACGCCGCTTTAGAAAAAAAACAGAAATTACCAATAAGCTGTCTGATCTGTGGAATGAAATGCATAACTGTTGCTCAATAAACTTGCAATGATGCAGAGAAACTAAGCAGTGCAATTACAAGATTTAAAAGAACACACAAAAGCATAGAAAAATGAAAATAAAATTCTTCTCTTCTATCAACTATTCATGCAGAGAGGTGTATATTCAAAAGCTAAACAATTTCATTGTTTTGAACAAAGAAAGGCACATCACATTATTAGAGGCAAAGTTGCAGGTAGAAAATGTGATACCACAACTGCAGGAAACGTCATCCTGCAACTTCACCTTCTCTTAAGGCCCATACACACGATCAGACTTTTTGATAACAAACCTCAGACGGACCTGTTTGATTGGACAAACCGACCGTGTGTATGCTCCATCAGACAAACTTATCTGCTTTTTCATCGGACAAATGTTCGCTGTCAGAACAGACAAACTTTCCGGCAACAAATGTCTGATGGAGCAAATCCGATCGTGTGTACACAAGTCTAAAGTCTAAAGTCCAAAGTACAAACATGCATGCTCAGAACCAATGCTAAAAATCAGACAACAATAGCAGAAGTTGTCTGTGGCGGTATAGAGCAGAAAAACCATGTGATTTGGTGAAAGTTGGCTGAAAAATTCCTGCCATGTGTATGCATTCCAAGTTCACGGGCAACGTAGGGTTGCCACCTTTTCCTCAAGCAAAACCCGAACACGCCACTGCATATGGTGGGTGTGGCCATATTGTGGGAGGGGCCCTCAAGGGGCACGATAAAATGAAACAAAATAATTATTTTACCTATAAAATATGCTTACTTTGCTGTGCCACATGTAAGAGTCTCACTGACATGAATATACCTCAGCACAATCATTTAAAAAAAATAAAACTCTTCCATTACTACAAAGGTAAGTACAGTGGGGATCAGGGGCATTAGTTCACCTTTTCATTTTCATTAAGTACAAAGGGTATTACAGTATGTGCAGGGAGGGAGTGCAGAATTTACAACAGTATATACAAGAGTGTGGCGCGTATGTTGGTATGTGTAGGTAAGGAGTGCAAAGTGTAAGACATTATGTACAGGAAATGAGTGCAGAGGGTAGGTATTACTTGCAGGAAAGGAGTGAAGAGGGTGTAACAGTGACCAGTATGTGCAGTAGAGGAGTGTGGAGGGTATGATGGGAGCACTATGTACAGGAGAGGAGTGTGAATGGTATGATGGGGGCAGTATGAACAGGAGAGGAGTGTGGAGGGTATGATGGGAGCAGTATGTACAGGAGAGGAGTGTGGAGGATATGACAGTGAGCGGTATGTACAGGAGAGGAGTGTGGAGGATATGACAGTGAGCGGTATGTACAGGAGAGGAGTGTGGAGGATATGACAGTGAGCGGTATGTACAGGAGAGGAGTGTGGAGGATATGACAGTGAGCGGTATGTACAGGAGAGGAGTGTGGAGGATATGACAGTGAGCGGTATGTACAGGAGAGGAGTGTGGAGGATATGACAAAGAGCGGTATGTACAGGAGAGGAGTGTGGAGGATATGACAGTGAGCGGTAAGTACAGGAGAGGAGTGTGGAGGATATGATGGGAGCAGTATGTACAGGAGAGGAGTGTGGAGGATATGACAAAGAGCGGTATGTACAGGAGAGGAGTGTGGAGGATATGACAGTGAGCGGTAAGTACAGGAGAGGAGTGTGGAGGATATGACAGTGAGCGGTATGTACAGGAGAGGAGTGTGGAGGATATGACAGTGAGCGGTATGTACAGGAGAGGAGTGTGGAGGATATGACAGTGAGCGGTATGTACAGGAGAGGAGTGTGGAGGATATGACAGTGAGCGGTATGTACAGGAGAGGAGTGTGGAGGATATGACAGTGAGCGGTATGTACAGGAGAGGAGTGTGGAGGATATGACAGTGAGCGGTATGTACAGGAGAGGAGTGTGGAGGATATGACAGTGAGCGGTATGTACAGGAGAGGAGTGTGGAGGATATGAGGTGCCGTACACACGGCAGAGAACCTCGACGGGCAGAACACATCGTTCCGCCCGTCGAGGTTCTCTCCCGGCCGTCGGATTCGGCGACCCGCCCGTCGGGAATGGCAACCAGCCATTCTTCCAGGCGGGCCGTCGAGGAAATAGAGAGCGTGCTCTCTATTTCGGCTCGACGGGCTTCCCGACGGGAAGCTCGCCGAGACCGTACACACGGCCGAGGTCCTCGCTGGAATGTGCATTCCAGCGAGGTTCTCGCTGATTTTCAGCGAGAACCTCGGCCGTGTGTACGGGGCCTGACAGTGAGCGGTATGTACAGGAGAGGAGTGTGGAGGATATGATAGTGAGCGGTATTGTACAGGAGAGGAGTGTGGAGGATATGACAGTGAGCGGTATGTACAGGAGAGGAGTGTGGAGGATATGACAGTGAGCGGTATGTACAGGAGAGGAGTGTGGAGGATATGACAGTGAGCGGTATGTACAGGAGAGGAGTGTGGAGGATATGACAGTGAGCGGTATGTACAGGAGAGGAGTGTGGAGGATATGACAGTGAGCGGTAAGTACAGGAGAGGAGTGTGGAGGATATGATGGGAGCAGTATGTACAGGAGAGGAGTGTGGAGGATATGACAAAGAGCGGTATGTACAGGAGAGGAGTGTGGAGGATATGACAGTGAGCGGTAAGTACAGGAGAGGAGTGTGGAGGATATGACAGTGAGCGGTATGTACAGGAGAGGAGTGTGGAGGATATGACAGTGAGCGGTATGTACAGGAGAGGAGTGTGGAGGATATGACAGTGAGCGGTATGTACAGGAGAGGAGTGTGGAGGATATGACAGTGAGCGGTATGTACAGGAGAGGAGTGTGGAGGATATGACAGTGAGCGGTATGTACAGGAGAGGAGTGTGGAGGATATGACAGTGAGCGGTATGTACAGGAGAGGAGTGTGGAGGATATGATAGTGAGCGGTATTGTACAGGAGAGGAGTGTGGAGGATATGACAGTGAGCGGTATGTACAGGAGAGGAGTGTGGAGGATATGACAGTGAGCGGTATGTACAGGAGAGGAGTGTGGGGGGTAAGATGGTGGCAGTAAGCACAGGAGAAGAGTGTGGAGGGTGTGATGGGGGCAGTATATACAGGGGAGGAGTGCGAAGGGTAAGGCAGTAGGTGGAGAACTGTGTATATGGATGGTATATGAGAGGGGTGGAGAACTGTGTATATGGATGGTGTATGAGGGGGGGGAGAAGAAACTATATGAATGGATGGTATATGGGGGAGGGGGGGCAGAACTGTATGTATGGCTGTGGATGGTATATGGAGGGGGGGCAGAACTGTATATATGGCTGTGGATGGTATATGGAGGGGGGGCAGAACTGTATATATGGCTGTGGATGGTATATGGAGGGGGGGGGCAGAACTGTATATATGGCTGTGGATGGTATATGGAGGGGGGGGGCAGAACTGTATATATGGCTGTGGATGGTATATGCAGGGGGGGGGGGGGGGGGCAGAACTGTATGTATGGCTGTGGATGGTATATGGAGGGGGGGCAGAAACTGTATACATGGCTGTGGATGGTATATGGAGGGGGGGCAGAACTGTATATATGGCTGTGGATGGTATATGGAGGGGGGGCAGAACTGTATATATGGCTGTGGATGGTATATGGAGGGGGGGGGGGGCAGAACTGTATATATGGCTGTGGATGGTAATATGTGGGGGGGCAGAACTGTATATATGGCTGTGGATGGTATATGCAGGGGGGGGGCAGGGGGGGGAACTGTATGTATGGCTGTGGATAGAATATGGAGGGGGGGGGCAGAACTGTATATATGGCTGTGGATGGTATATGGAGGGGGGGGGGGGGCAGAAAGGGGGGAGAACTGTATACATGGCTGTAGATGGTATATGGAGGGGGGGGCAGAACTGTATATATGGCTGTGGATGGTATATGGAGGGGGGGGGCAGAACTGTATATATGGCTGTGGATGGTATATGCAGGGGGGGGGGCAGAACTGTATATATGGCTGTGGATGGTATATGGAGGGGAGGGGGCAGAACTGTATATATGGCTGTGGATGGTATATGGAGGGGGGCAGAACTGTTTATATGGCTGTGGATGGTATATGCAGGGGGGCAGAACTGTATGTATGGCTGTGGATGGTATATGCAGGGGGGGCAGAACTGTATATATGGCTGTGGATGGTATATGGAGGGGAGGGGGCAGAACTGTATATATGGCTGTGGATGGTATATGGAGGAGGGGCAGACATGTATTATATGGCTGTGGATGGTATATGCAGGGGGGGCAGAACTGTATGTATGGCTGTGGATGGTATATGCAGGGGGGGCAGAACTGTATACATGGCTGTGGATGGTATATGGAGGGGGGGCAGAACTGTATACATGGCTGTGGATGGTATAAGGAGGGGGGGGGGCAGAACTGTATGTATGGCTGTGGATGGTATATGCAGGGGGGGGGGCAGAACTGTATGTATGGCTGTGGATGGTATATGCAGGGGGGGCAGAACTGTATGTATGGCTGTGGATGGTATATGCAGGGGGGGGGGGGGGGGCAGAACTGTATGTATGGCTGTGGAGGGTATATGCAGGCGGGGGCAGAACTGTATGTATGGTTGCAGATGGTATATGCTTAGGGGGGGCATAACTGAATGTATGGCTGTGGATGGTATATGCAGGGGGGGCAGAACTGTATGTATGGCTGTGGAGGGTATATGCAGGGGGGGGGCAGAACTGTATGTATGGTTGTGGATGGTATATGCAGGGGGGCATAACTGTATGTATGGCTGTGGATGGTATATGCAAGGGGGGCAGAACTGTATGTATGGCTGTGGATGGTATATGCATGGGGGGGGGGGGGGCAGAACTATATGTATGGCTGTGGATAGAATATGGAGAGGGGCAGAACTGTATATATGGCTGTGGATGGTATATGGAGGGGGGGCAGAACTGTATGTATGGCTGTGGATGGTATAGGGAGGGGGGGCAGAAACTGTATACATGGCTGTGGATGGTATATGGAGGGGGGGGCAGAACTGTTTAAATATGGCTGTGGATGGTATATGGAGGGGGGGGGCAGAACTGTTTAATATGGCTGTGAATGGTATATGAGGGTGGGGGGGCAGAACTGTATAAATGGCTGTGGATGGTATATGCAGGGGGGGAGAGGGGGGGTAGGGGGGATGCATAGGGGGGGGGCGAACTGTATGTATGGCTTGGATGGTATATGAGGGGGGGGCAGAACTGTATACATGGCTATGGATGAATATGGAGGGGGGGCAGAACTGTATATATGGCTGTGGATGGTATATGGAGGGGGGGGGAACTGTAATATGCTGGGATGTATATGCAGGGGGGGGCAGAACTGTATATATGGCTGTGGATGGTATATGGAGGGGGGGGCAGAACTGTATACATGGCTGTGGATGGTATATGCAGGCGGGGCAGAACTGTATGTATGGTGCAGATGGTATATGCAGGGGGCATAACTGTATGTATGAGCTGTGGATGGTATATATGCAGGGGGGGCAGAACTGTATGGTATGGCTGGTGGAGGGTATATGCAGGGGGGGGGGGCAGAACTGTATGTATGGTATGGTTGTGGATGGTATATGCAGGGGGGCATAACTGTATGTATGGCTGTGGATGGTATATGCAGGGGGGGGGGCAGAACTGTATGTATGGCTGTGGATGGTATATGCAGGGGGGGGGGGGCAGAACTGTATGTATGGCTGTGGATAGAATATGGAGAGAGGGCAGACTGTATGTATGGCTGTGGATAGAATATGGAGAGGGGGCAGAACTGTATATATGGCTGTGGTATGTATATGGAGGGGGGCAGAACTGTATGTATGGCTGTGGATGTATATGGAGGGGGGGGGGGGGGGCAGAACTGTTTATATGGCTGTGAATGGTATATGGGGGTGGGGGGGGGGCAGAACTGTTATATATGCTGTGGATGGTATATGCAGGGGGGGGGCAGAACTTATGTATGGCTGTGGATGGTAATGAGGGGGGGGCAGAACTGTATACATGGCTATGGATGGTATATGGAGGGGGGCAAAAACTGTATATATGGCTGTGGATGGTATATGGAGGGGGGGGGGCAGAACTGTATATATGGCTGTGGATGGTATAAGTGCAGGGGGGGCAGAACTGTATATATGGCTGTGGATTGGTATATGGAGGGGGGGCAGAACTGTATACATGGCTGTGGATGGTAAGATGCAGGGGGGCAGATCTGTATGTATGGCTGTGGATGGTATATGCAGGGGGGGGGGGGGCAGAACTGTATGTATGGCTGTGGATGATATATCGAGGGGGGGCAGAACTGTATATATGGCTGTGGATGGTATATGGAGGGGGGGGGCAGAACTGTATATAGGGCTGTGGATGGTATATGGAGAGGGGGCAATAACTGTATGTATGGCTGTGGATGGTATATGGAGGGGGGGCAGAACTGTATGTAATGGCTGTGGATGGTATATGTATGGGGGGCAGAACTGTATGTATGGCTGTGGATGGTATAGGGAGGGGGGCAGAACTGTATACACTGGCTGTGGATGGTATATGGAGGGGGGGGCAGAACTGTTTAAATATGGCTGTGGATTGGTATATGGAGGGGGGGGGGGATTGAGGGGGGGGGGCAGAACATGGTTTATATGGCTGTGGATGGTATATGCAGGGGGGGGCAGAACTGTATATATGGCTGTGGATGGTATATGGAGGGGGTGCAGAACTGTATATATGGCTGTGGATGGTATATGGAGGGGGGGGGGGCAGAACTGTATACATGGCTATGGATGGTATATGGAGGGGGGCAGAACTGTTATATATGGCTGTGGATGGTATATGGGGGGGGGGCAGAACTGTATATATGGCTGTGGATGGTATATGCAGGGGGGGCAGAACTGTATATATGGCTGTGGATGGTATATGGAGGGGGGGGCAGAACTGTATACATGGCTGTGGATGGTATATGCAGGCGGGGGCAGAACTGTATGTATGGTTGCAGATGGTATATGCAGGGGGGGCATAACTGTATGTATGGCTGTGGATGGTATATGCAGGGGGGGGCAGAACTGTATGTATGGCTGTGGAGGGTATATGCAGGGGGGGGGGGGCAGAACTGTATGTATGGTTGTGGATGGTATATGCAGGGGGGGCATAACTGTATGTATGGCTGTGGATGGTATATGCAGGGGGGGCAGAACTGTATGTATGGCTGTGGATGGTATATGCAGGGGGGGGGGGGGCAGAACTGTATGTATGGCTGTGGATAGAATATGGAGAGAGGGCAGAACTGTATGTATGGCTGTGGATAGAATATGGAGAGGGGGCAGAACTGTATATATGGCTGTGGATGGTATATGGAGGGGGGGCAGAACTGTATGTATGGCTGTGGATGGTATATGGAGGGGGGGGGGGGCAGAACTGTTATATGGCTGTGAATGGTATATGGGGGGGTGGGGGGGCAGAACTGTATATATGGCTGTGGATGGTATATGCAGGGGGGGGGCAGCAGAACTGTATGTATGGCTGTGGATGGTATATGGAGGGGGGGGGCAGAACTGTATATATGGCTGTGGATGGTATATGGAGGGGGGGGGGGGCAGAACTGTATATATGGCTATGGATGGTATATGGAGGGGGGCAGAACTGTATATATGGCTGTGGATGGATATATGGAGGGGGGGGGGCAGAACTGTATATATGGCTGTGGATGGTATATGCAGGGGGGCAGAACTGTATATATGGCTGTGGATGGTATATGGAGGGGGGGGCAGAACTGTATACATGGCTGTGGATGGTATATGCAGGGGGGGCAGATCTGTATGTATGGCTGTGGATGGTATATGCAGGGGGGGGGGGGGGCAGAACTGTATGTATGGCTGTGGATGATATATCGAGGGGGGGCAGAACTGTATATATGGCTGTGGATGGTATATGGAGGGGGGGGGGGCAGCTGCAGAACTGTATATATGGCTGTGGATGGTATATGGAGAGGGGGGCATAACTGTATGTATGGCTGTGGATGGTATATGGAGGGGGGGCAGAACTGTATGTATGGCTGTGGAGGGTATATGCAGGGGGGGGCATAACTGTATGTATGGCTGTGGATGGTATATGCAGGGGGGGGCATAACTGTATGTATGGCTGTGGATGGTATATGCAGGGGGGGCAGAACTGTATATATGGCTGTGGATGGTATATGGAGGGGGGGGGGGGCAGAACTGTATGTATGGCTGTTGATGGTATATGGAGGGGGGGCAGAACTGTATACATGGCTGTGGATGGTATATGGAGGGGGGGGGGCAGAACTGTATACATGGCTGTGGATGGTATATGCAGGGGGGGCAGAACTGTATGTATGGCTGTGGATGGTATATGCAGGCGGGGGGCAGAACTGTATGTATGGCTGTGGAGGGTATATGCATGGGGGGGGCAGAACTGTATGTATGGTTGTGAATGGTATATGCAGGGGTGGCATAACTGTATGTATGGCTGTGGAGGGTATATGCAGGGGGGGGGGGGGCAGAACTGTATGTATGGCTGTGGATGGTATATGCAGGAGGGGGCAGAACTGTATGTATGGCTGTGGATGATATAGGGAGGGGGCACTGGGGGGGGGGGGCAGAACTGTATGTATGGCTGTGGATGGTACATGCAGGAGGGGGGGCAGAACTGTATGTATGGCTGTGGATGATATATGAAGGGGGCACTGGGGGGGCAGAACTGTATATATGGCTGTGGATGGTAGATGGAGGGGGGCAGAACTGTATATATGGCTGTGGATGGTATATGGAGGGGGGGCCAGAACTGTATATATGGCTGTGGATGGTATATGGAGGGGGGGCAGAACTGTATATTATGGCTGTGGATGGTATATGGAGGGGGGGCAGAAATGTTTATATGGCTGTGGATGGTATATGCAGGGGGGGCAGAACTGTATGTATGGCTGTGGATGGTATATGCAGGGGGGGCAGAACTGTATACATGGCTGTGGATGGTATATGGAGGGGGGGGCAGAACTGTATACATGGCTGTGGATGGTATATGGAGGGGGGGCAGAACTGTATGTATGGCTGTGGATGGTATATGCAGGAGGGGGGGGGCAGAACTGTATGTATGGCTGTGGATGGTATATGCAGGGGGGGCAGAACTGTATGTATGGCTGTAGATGGTATATGGAGGGGGGGCAGAACTGTATACATGGCTGTGGATGGTATATGGAGGGGGGGGCAGAACTGTATATATGGCTGTGGATGGTATATGGAGGGGGGGGCAGAACTGTTTATATGGCTGTGAATGGTATATGGGGGGTGGGGGGGGCAGAACTGTATATATGGCTGTGGATGGTATATGCAGGGGGGGGGCAGAACTGTATGTATGGCTGTGGATGGTATATGGAGGGGGGGGGGGGCAGAACTGTATACATGGCTATGGATGGTATATGGAGGGGGGCAGAACTGTACTGTATATGGATGGTGTTGGTATATGCAGGGGGGGCCAGAACTGTATATATGGCTGTGGATGGTATATGGAGGGGGGGCAGAACTGTATACATGGCTGTGGATGGTATATGCAGGGGGGGCAGAACTGTATGTATGGCTGTGGATGGTATATGCAGGGGGGGCAGAACTGTATGTATAGCTGTGGATGATATATCGAGGGGGGGCAGAACTGTATATATGGCTGTGGATGGTATATGGAGGGGGGGGCAGAACAACTGTATACATGGCTGTGGATGGTATATGCAGGCGGGGGCAGAACTGTATGTATGGCAGAACTGTGTATGGTTGCAGATGGTATATGCAGGGGGGGCATAACTGTATGTATGGCTGTGGATGGTATATGCAGGGGAGGCAGAACTGTATGTATGGCTGTGGAGGGTATATGCAGGGAAGGGGGGGGGGGGGCAGAACTGTATGTATGGTTGTGGATGGTATATGCAGGGGGGGCATAACTGTATGTATGGCTGTGGATGGTATATGCAGGGGGGGCAGAACTGTATGTATGGCTGTGGATGGAATATGGAGAGAGGGCAGAACTGTATGTATGGCTGTGGATAGAATATGGAGAGGGGGGCAGAACTGTATATATGGCTGTGGATGGTATATGGAGGGGGGGCAGAACTGTATGTATGGCTGTGGATGGTATATGGAGGGGGGGCAGAAACTGTATACATGGCTGTGGATGGTATATGGAGGGGGGGCAGAACTGTATATATGGCTGTGGATGGTATATGGAGGGGGGGGGGGGGCAGAACTGTTTATATGGCTGTGAATGGTATATGGAGGGTGGGGGGGCAGAACTGTATATATGGCTGTGGATGGTATATGCAGGGGGGGGGGGCAGAACTGTATGTATGGCTGTGGATGGTATATGGAGGGGGGGGCAGAACTGTATATATGGCTGTGGATGGTATATGGAGGGGGGGCAGAACTGTATATATGGCTGTGGATGGTATATGCAGGGGGGGCAGAACTGTATATATGGCTGTGGATGGTATATGGAGGGGGGGCAGAACTGTATACATGGCTGTGGATGGTATATGGAGGGGGGGCAGAACTGTATACATGGCTGTGGATGGTATATGCTGGGGGGCAGAACTGTATGTATGGCTGTGGATGGTATATGCAGGGGGGGGGGCAGAACTGTATGTATGGCTGTGGATGATATATCGAGGGGGGGCAGAACTGTATATATGGCTGTGGATGGTATATGGAGGGGGGGGGGCAGCAGAACTGTATATATGGCTGTGGATGGTATATGGAGAGGGGGGCATAACTGTATGTATGGCTGTGGATGGTATATGGAGGGGGGGCAGAACTGTATGTATGGCTGTGGATGGTATATGCAGGGGGGGGGGCAGAAACTGTATGTATGGCTGTGGAGGGTATATGCAGGGGGGGCATAACTGTATGTATGGCTGTGGATGGTATATGCAGGGGGGGGGGCATAACTGTATGTATGGCTGTGGATGGTATATGCAGGGGGGGGCAGAACTGTATATATGGCTGTGGATGGTATATGGAGGGGGGGGCAGAACTGTATATATGGCTGTGGATGGTTTATGGAGGGGGGAGCAGAACTGTATGTATGGCTGTTGATGGTATATGGAGGGGGGGCAGAACTGTATACATGGCTGTGGATGGTATATGGAGGGGGGGGGGCAGAACTGTATACATGGCTGTGGATGGTATATGCAGGGGGGGCAGAACTGTATGTATGGCTGTGGATGGTATATGCAGGGGGGGGGGCAGCAGAACTGTATGTATGGCTGTGGAGGGTATATGCATGGGGGGGCAGAACTGTATGTATGGTTGTGAATGGTATATGCAGGGGTGGCAGAACTGTATGTATGGCTGTGGATGGTATATGGAGGGGGGGCAGGGCAACTGTATATATGGCTGTGGATGGTATATGGGGGGGGGCAGAAATGTTTATATGGCTGTGGATGGTATATGCAGGGGGGGCAGAACTGTATGTATGGCTGTGGATGGTATATGCAGGGGGGGCAGAAACTGTATACATGGCTGTGGATGGTATATGGAGGGGGGGCAGAACTGTATACATGGCTGTGGATGGTATATGGAGGGGGGGCAGAACTGTATGTATGGCTGTGGATGGTATATGCAGGGGGGGGGGCAGAACTGTATGTATGGTGTGGATGGTATATGCAGGGGGCCAGAACTGTATGTATGGCTGTGGATGGTATATGCAGGGGGGGGGGCAGCAGAACTGTATGTATGGCTGTGGAGGGTATATGCAGGCGGGGGCAGAACTGTATGTATGGTTGCAGATGGTATATGCAGGGGGGGCATAACTGTATGTATGGCTGTGGATGGTATATGCAGGGGGGGCAGAACTGTATGTATGGCTGTGGAGGGTATATGCAGGGGGGGGGGGGGCAGAACTGTATGTATGGCTGTGGATAGAATATGGAGAGGGGGCAGAACTGTATTATGGCTGTGGATGGTATATGGAGGGGGGGCAGAACTGTATGTATGGCTGTGGATGGTATATGGAGGGGGGGCAGAACTGTATACATGGCTGTGGATGGTATATGGAGGGGGGGCAGAACTGTATATATGGCTGTGGATGGTATATGGAGGGTGGGGGGGGGCAGAACTGTATATATGGCTGTGGATGGTATATGCAGGGGGGGGGGGTAGTGAACTGTATGTATGGCTGTGGATGGTATATGGAGGGGGGGGGCAGAACTGTATACATGGCTATGGATGGTATATGGAGGGGGGCAGAACTGTATATATGGCTGTGGATGGTATATGGAGGGGGGGGGCAGAACTGTATACATGGCTGTGGATGGTATATGCAGGGGGGGGCAGAACTGTATACATGGCTGTGGATGGTATATGCAGGCGGGGGCAGAACTGTATGTATGGTTGCAGATGGTATATGCAGGGGGGGCATAACTGTATGTATGGCTGTGGATGGTATATGCAGGGAGGGCAGAACTGTATGTATGGCTGTGGAGGGTATATGCAGGGGGGGGGCAGAACTGTATGTATGGCTGTGGATAGAATATGGAGAGGGGGCAGAACTGTATATATGGCTGTGGATGGTATATGGAGGGGGGGCAGAACTGTATGTATGGCTGTGGATGGTATATGGGGAGGGGGGGGCAGAACTGTATACATGGCTGTGGATGGTATATGGAGGGGGGGCAGCAGAACTGTATATATGGCTGTGGATGGTATATGGAGGGGGGGGGCAGAACTGTTTATATGGCTGTGAATGGTATATGGAGGGTGGGGGGGCAGAACTGTATATATGGCTGTGGATGGTATATGCAGGGGGGGGGGGGGGCAGAACTGTATGTATGGCTGTGGATGGTATATGGAGGGGGGCAGAACTGTATATATGGCTGTGGATGGTATATGGAGGGGGGGGGGGGCAGAACTGTATATATGGCTGTGAATGGTATATGCAGGGGGGCAGAACTGTATATATGGCTGTGGATGGTATATGGAGGGGGGGGCAGAACTGTATACATGGCTGTGGATGGTATATGGAGGGGGGGCAGAACTGTATACATGCTGTGGATGGTATATGCAGGGGGGGCAGAACTGTATGTATGGCTGTGGATGGTATATGCAGGGGGGGGGGGGGCAGAACTGTATGTATGGCTGTGGATGATATATCGAGGGGGGGCAGAACTGTATATATGGTGTGGATGGTATATGGAGGGGGGGGCAGGCAGAACTGTATATATGGCTGTGGATGGTATATGGAGAGGGGGGCATAACTGTATGTATGGCTGTGGATGGTATATGGAGGGGGGGCAGAACTGTATGTATGGCTGTGGATGGTATATGCAGGGGGGGGCAGAACTGTATGTATGGCTGTGGATGGTAGATGCAGGGGGGGCATAACTGTATGTATGGCTGTGGATGGTATATGCAGGGGGGGGGGGCAGAACTGTATATATGGCTGTGGATGGTATATGGAGGGGGGGCAGAACTGTATGTATGGCTGTTGATGGTATATGGAGGGGGGGGGCAGAACTGTATACATGGCTGTGGATGGTATATGGAAGGGGGGGGGGGCAGAAACTGTATACATGGCTGTGGATGGTATATGCAGGGGGGGCAGAACTGTATGTATGGCTGTGGATGGTATATGCAGGGGGGGGGGCAGAACTGTATGTATGGCTGTGGAGGGTATATGCATGGGGGGGCAGAACTGTATGTATGGTTGTGAATGGTATATGCAGGGGTGGCAGAAGTGTATGTATGGCTGTGGATGGTATATGCAGGAGGGGGGCAGAACTGTATGTATGGCTGTGGATGATATAGGGAGGGGGCACTGGGGGGGGGGGGGCAGAACTGTATGTATGGCTGTGGATGGTACATGCAGGAGGGGGGGGCAGAACTGTATGTATGGCTGTGGATGATATATAAAGGGGGCACTGGGGGGGCAGAACTGTATATATGGCTGTGGATGGTATATGGAGGGGGGGGCAGAACTGTATATATGGCTGTGGATGGTATATGGAGGGGGGGCAGAACTGTATATATGGCTGTGGATGGTATATTGAGAGGGGGGGCAGAACTGTATGTATGGCTGTGGATGGTATATGGAGGGGGGGGGGGGAAGAACTGTATGTATGGAGGGGGGGCAGAACTGTATACATGGCTGTGGATGGTATATGGAGGGGGGCAGAAACTGTATGTATGGCTGTGGGAGGGTATATGCAGGGGGGGGGGCAGAACTGGTTGTATGGCTGTGGAGGGTATATGCAGGGGGGGCAGAACTGTATGTATGGCTGTGGATGGTATATGCAGGAGGGGGGGCAGAATGAATGAATGAATGAATGACTTGTATAGCGCAACGCATGCAAACTGAATCGCCTCTGGGCGCTTTTTCCAGCCAGTGTCTGCTTGGCTGGTGCGGTCATTTTGACCCCGTAGGATCTTGACACGCTAGGGACACACAGTCATACACACATATATACATGTATACTGGGCCAATTTGGACGAGATCCAATTTACCTACCCGCATGTCTTGGAGTGTGGGAGGAAACCGGAGTACCCGGAGGAAACCCACGCAGACACAGGGAGAACATGCAAACTCCAGGCAGATGGTGTCGTGGTCGGGATTCGAACCAGCGACCCTTTTGCTGCCAGGCGAAAGTGCTACTCACTGCACCACTGTGCTGCCCAGAACTGTATGTATGGCTGTGGATGGTATATGCAGGGGGGGGGGGCAGAACTGTATGTATGGCTGTGGATGGTATATGCAGGAGGGGGGCAGAACTGTATATATGGCTGTGGATGATATAGGAAGGGGGTACTGGGGGGGGCCAGAACTGTATGTATGGCTGTGGATGGTATATGCAGGGGGGGGGGGGCAGAACTGTATACATGGCTGTGGATGGTATATGGAGGGGGGGCAGAACTGTATACATGGCTGTGGATGGTATATGCAGGGGGGCAGAACTGTATGTATGGCTGTGGATGGTATATGCAGGGGGGGGCAGAACTGTATGTATGGCTGTGGAGGGTATATGCATGGGGGGGCAGAACTGTATGTATGGTTGTGAATGGTATATGCAGGGGGGGCATAACTGTATGTATGGCTGTGGATGGTATATGCAGGGGGGGCAGAACTGTATGTATGGCTGTGGAGGGTATATGCAGGGGGGGGGGCAGAACTGTATGTATGGCTGTGGATGATATATGGAGGGGGCACTGGGGGGGGGGGCAGAACTGTATGTATGGCTGTGGATGGTACATGCAGGGGGGGGGGCAGAACTGTATGTATGGCTGTGGATGATATATGAAGGGGGCACTGGGGGGCAGCAGAACTGTATGTATGGCTGTGGATGGTATATGGAGGGGGGGGCAGAACTGTATACATGGCTGTGTATGGTATATGGAGGGGGGGGCAGAACTGTATACATGGCTGTGGATGGTATATGGAGGGGGGGCAGAACTGTATATATGGCTGTGGATGGTATATGAAGGGGGGGGGCACAACTGTTTATATGACTGTGGATGGTATATTGAGAGGGGGGCAGAACTGTATGTATGGCTGTGGATGGTATATGGAGGGGGGGGGCAGAACTGTATGTATGGCTGTGGATGGTATATGGAGGGGGGGCAGAACTGTATACATGGCTGTGGATGGTATATGGAGGGGGGGCAGAACTGTATATATGGCTGTGGATGGTATATGGAGGGGGGCAGGGCAGGAACTGTATATATGGCTGTGGATGGTATTTGGAGGGGGGCAGTACTGTATATATGGCTGTGGATGGTATATGGAGGGGGGGCAGAACTGTATATATGGCTGTGGATGGTATTTGGAGGGGGGCAGTACTGTATATATGGCTGTGGATGGTATATGGAGGGGGGGGCAGAACTGTATATATGGCTGTGGATGGTATATGGAGGGGGGGCAGAACTGTATATATGGCTGTGGATGGTATATGGAGGGGGGCAGCAGACTGTTAATATGGCTGTGGATGGTATATGGAGGGGGGCAGAACTGTATATATGGCTGTGGATGGTATATGGGAGGGGGGGCAGAACTGTATGTATGGCTGTTGATGGTATATGGAGGGGGGGGCAGAACTGTATGTATGGCTGTGGATGGTATATGCAGGGGGGGGGCCAGAACTGTATGTATGGCTGTGGATGGTATATGGAGGGGGGGCAGTACTGTATGTATGGCTGTGGATGATATAGGAAGGGGGCACTGGGGGGGGGGGGGCAGAACTGTATGTATGGCTGTGGATGGTATATGCAGGAGGGGGGGGGCAGAACTGTATGTATGGCTGTGGATGATATAGGAAGGGGGCACTGGGGGGGGGGGCAGAACTGTATGTATGGCTGTGGATGGTATATGCAGGAGGGGGGCAGAAACTGTATGTATGGCTGTGGATGGTATATGCAGGGGGGGCAGAACTGTATGTATGGCTGTGGAGGGTATATGCAGGGGGGGGCAGAACTGTATGTATGGCTGTGGATGATATAGGGAGGGGCACTGGGGGGGGGGGCAGAACTGTATGTATGGCTGTGGATGGTACATGCAGGAGGGGGGGCAGAACTGTATGTATGGATGTGGATGATATATGAAGGGGGCACTGGGGGGGCAGAACTGTATGTATGGCTGTGGATGGTATATGGAGGGGGGGGGGCAGAACTGTAGATATGGCTGTGGATGGTATATGGAGGGGGGCAGAACTGTATATATGGCTGTGGATGGTATATGAAGGGCTGGGGAGTGCGGGTGAGGGGGGCGGGGCATGGGCAGGGGGCAGGGAGTACATGGGGGGGGAGAGGGGGTATACTGGGGGCGGGATGGGGGGGGGGGGGGGGGGCGCATGGGGGGGGGCGCTGGGGGGGGGGCAGGGTTATGGCGGTGGGGGTATGGGCGGGGGGGGGGGAACTGTATGTAAGGGGGGGCCACGGAGGGGGCAGAAATGGTTGGGGCGGGGGGGGGGGGGGGGGCACAAACTGTTTATATGGCTGTGGATGGTATATGGAGGGGGGGCAGAACTGTATGTATGGCTGTGGATGGTATATGGAGGGGGGCGGGGGGGGCAAGAACTGTATGTATGGCTGTGGATGGTATATGGCAGGGGGGGGGGCAGAACTGTATGTATGGCTGTGGATGGTATATGGAGGGGGGGGCAGAACTGTATGTATGGCTGTGGATGGTATATGGAGGGGAGCAGAACTGTATGTATGGCTGTGGGATGGTATATGGAGGGGGGGCAGAACTGTATACATGGCTGTGGATGGTATATGGAGGGGGGGCAGAACTGTATATAATGGCTGTGGATGGTATATGGAGGGGGGGCAGAACTGTATATATGGCTGTGGATGGTTATATGGAGGGGGCCAGAACTGTATATATGCTGTGGTATGGTATATGGAGGGGGGGCAGAACTGTATATATGGCTGTGGATGGTATATGGAGGGGGGGGCAGAACTGTATATATGGCTGTGGATGGTATATGGAGGGGGGGCAGAACTGTATGTATGGCTGTTGATGGTATATGGAGGGGGGCAGAACTGTATGTATGGCTGTGGATGGTATTGCAGGGGGGGGGGGGGCAGAACTGTATGTATGGCTGTGGATGGTATATGGAGGAGGGGCAGAACTGTATGTATGGCTGTGGATGATATAGGAAGGGGGCACTGGGGGGGGGGCACAGAACTGTATGTATGGCTGTGGATGGTATATGCAGGAGGGGGGGCAGAACTGTATGTATGGCTGTGGATGATATAGGAAGGGGGCACTGTGGGGGGGGGGGGCAGAACTGTATGTATGGCTGTGGATGGTATATGCAGGGGGGGGGGCAGAAACTGTATGTATGGCTGTGGAATGGTATACGCAGGAGGGGGGCAGAACTGTATGTATGGCTGTGGATGGTATATGCAGGAGGGGGGCAGAACTGTATATATGGCTGTGGATGATATAGGAAGGGGGCCACTGGTGGGGGGCAGAACTGTATGTATGCTGTGGATGGTATATGCAGAGGGGGGGGTGGGGCAGAACTGGTATGTCTGGCTGTGGATGATATAGGAAGGGGGCACTGAGGGGGGGGGGGGGGCAGAACTGTATGTATGGTCTATGGAGAGATATGGAGGGGGGGCAGAACTGTATACATGGCTGTGGATGGTATATGCAGGAGGGGGTGCCAGAACTGTATGTATGGCTGTGGATGGTATATGCAGGAGGGGGGCCAGAATTGTATGTATGGCTGTGGATGGTATATGGAGGGGGGCAGAACTGTATGTATGGCTGTGGATGGTATATGGAGGGGGGGGGGGGCAGACTGTATGTATGGCTGTGGATGGTATATGCAGGGGGGAGGGGGCAGAACTGTATGTATGGCTGTGGATGGTATATGGAGGGGGGGGCAGAACTGTATGTATGGCTGTGGATGGTATATTGCAGGGGGGTGCAGAACTGCTTATATGGCTGTGGATGATATAGGGAGGGGGCGCAGAACTGGATATATGGCTGTGGATGGTATATGGAGGGGGGGGGCAGAACTGTAAACATGGTGTGGATGGTATATGGAGGGGGGCAGAACTGTATATATGGCTGTGGATGGTATATGGAGGGGTGCAGAAACTGTATTATATGGCTGTGGATGGTATATGCGGGGGGGGGCCGAACTGTATATATGGCTGTGGATGGTATATGGAGGGGGGCAGAACTGAACTGTATTATGCTGTGGATGGTATATGGAGGGGGGGCAGAACTGTATATATGGCTGTGGATGGTATATGGAGGGGGGGCAGAACTGTATATATGGCTGTGGATGGTATATGGAGGGGGGGCAGAACTGTATATATGGCTGTGGATGGTATATAAAAAACATGCCAGGGTGCCTCTAAATGCATAAAAAAACACACCAGGGTGCCTCAAAAACATGCCAGAGTGCCTCTAAATGCATCAAAAACACACCAAGTTGCCTCAAAAACATGCCAGGGTGCCTCAAAAACACAACCGGGTGCCTCAAAATGCATCAAAAACACACCAGGGTGCCTCTAAATGCATCGAAAACACACCAGGGTGCCTCAAAAACACATCAGGGCCCCTATAAGTGCCTCTAAACATGCCAGGGTGCCTCAAAATGCATCAAAAACACTCCAGGGTGCCTCTAAATGCATCAAAAACATGCCAGGGTGCTTCAAAATGCATCAAATTCACACCAGGGTGCGTCTAAATGCATCAAAAACACACCAGGGTGCCTCAAAAACACGCCAGGATGCCTCTAAATGCATCAAAAACACACCAGGGTGCCTCTAAATGCATCAAAAACACGCCAGAGTTCCTCTAAATGCATCAAAATCACACCAGGGTGCATCAAAAACACAACAGGGTGCCTCTAAATGCCTCAAAATTATACCAGAGTGCCTCTAAAGGCATCAAAAACATGCCAGGGTGACTCTAAAGGCATCAAAAACATGCCAGGGTGCCTCTAAATGCATCAAAAACATACCAGGGTGCCTCTAAATGCATCAAAAACACGCCAGAGTGCCTCTAAATGCATCAAAAACACACAAGGATGCCTCAAAAACACACCAGGGTGCCTCTAAATGCATCAAAAACATGCCAGGGTGCTTCAAAATGCATCAAATTCACACCAGGGTGCGTCTAAATGCATCAAAAACACACCAGGGTGCCTCAAAAACACGCCAGGATGCCTCTAAATGCATCAAAAACACACCAGGGTGCCTCTAAATGCATCAAAAACACGCCAGAGTGCCTCTAAATGCATCAAAATCACACCAGGGTGCCTCAGAAACATGCCAGGGTGCCTCTAAATGCATAAAAAAACGCACCAGGGTGCCTCAAAAACATGCCAGAGTGCCTCTAAATGCATCAAAAACACACCAAGTTGCCTCAAAAACATGCCTGGGTGCCTCTAAATGCATCAAAAACATGCCAGGGTGCCTCAAAAACACACCGGGTGCCTCAAAATGCATCAAAAACATGCCAGGGTGCCTCTAAATGCATCGAAAACACACCAGGGTGCCTCAAAAACACACCAGGGTGCCTCAAAAACACATCAGGGCCCCTATAAGTGCCTCTAAACATGCCAGGGTGCCTCAAAATGCATCAAAAACACTCCAGGGTGCCTCTAAATGCATCAAAACTGCTGGGTGC